>CM034147.1:860137622-860263320 GCA_019776745.2 Taxus chinensis
CCTTCTCTTGGTCTCCTTCATTCTACCCTTATTATTCCTCGAATGGATTTCTAACATCGTTCCTGTCACAAAAGTGCAGGGGGGACTCCGCATTTGTACAAATTTCTATGACCTCAACCTTTCCTATCCCAAAGATGATTTCCCACTACCAGGTATTGAGCAACTAGTTGATCTCACTGCTGGCCATGAAATGTTATCACTCATGGTTAATTTCTTGGGCTATAATCAAATATTAGTAGCTCCCAAAGATCAACACAAGACTTCCTTCATCACCCCTTGGGGGACTTTCTACTATAGAGTCATGCCCTTTGGCCTCAAAAATGTTGGTGCTACATATCAACAGGCCATGACTTAGATCTTCCATGACATCATGCATCACATATTGGAGGATTACGTAGATGATATGATTTCTAAATCCAAACATCGAACTAAACACCTACCCATTCTTAAAGTCATCTTTGAACGCCTCATCAAATATTGTGTTCGTCTTCAACCAAAAAAATACATCTTTGCAGTAATTTCAGGGAAACTCCTAGGCTTCATCAGTTCTTTGCATGGCATAGAAGTCGATCTTACTAAAGTCAAGGCTATCCTTGCTCCTAAACTACCTGCCACAATCTACTCTAATGCAGGAAAGACTATCTTTCCTAATCTAAATTTCTAAGGGACCAAGGAGAGAGAGAATTCATAAAAAATGAAAGCCTACACTAAATCAGTGTTACACCAGAAAGGAGGGGTGTGAGAGTAGTCTTTCAATGTGTGAAAAATAGAAGTAAAATGCATACTAGAAGGGGTGATAACAGTTCTCCACAATATGGAAAATGTATTCAAAAGAATATTTCGTACATGCACAATAATAATGAATCCTTGCAAGAACATAAAAATAGATACAATATTTTTGTAATGAAGGTTGAAATGGCAAGAAGAGTGCAAACAAACACAGCAGGGGAAAATGCATCCACAAACTTCTATTCTATTGCTTCATGATATGCACAGTTCAATCTATTACAAGATAAGGGCCTGGATCACTATGCAAGGAGTCCACTACAAGGGCTTGTAGCACATTGGCTTCACAAATAAATTTTGACAGAGCTGTGCTACAACAAAAACTACCTCCTTGTACAATGAGCCTAACACTCCAATTTATAGAAAAAGGAGAAGAGAGAGAGAGAAGGGGAAAGTGGAAATCCTAAAACATTTCCTTCAACCACTTGTAAGAAGAATTACATGGAGTGAAATGATTGTTTGTTACTTGAAAAAGGCTCCTAGGTGCTACGGCAGAGAAAGAATGATGACCATGCCTCTTAATTGCACTCCCAACTATGAAATAAAACACTGTCATGAATCTGGCCACATTTTATAAAAAATCTCCATAAATTTCTCATCAAATCCAAAATTTCTTGATTGTTGTGTGTCAGGCTCGGAGCCACAATTCCAACAGTACCAATTTTGTGTGATTTTGTTAAGAAATGAAAAGGTTATTGCCTATTAAGTGTGGGCAGCTATTTTGGGTTTGCCAGGCATTTTCTGTCATTTGACGGGACTGAGCATTTAATTTACCAAAGCTATATTTGTTTCTTTTATTTTAATATATCTACCCTCATCAAAATTTTCACATATATGTTTCTTTTTTGATGCAGAGGATGTCATGCTCATTCCAAAAAGTCTAATTTTATGAAAATCGGAGCTCGGAGTCAAAAGTTATGGCCGTTTAAAGTTCAGGAGGTCAAACATTGACTTTTCTTTTCATTGCGGCTATTTCAGAAAAATCGGGTCCGTGTGTCCCAACTGTCCCACACAAAAAATCTCTGCATCACCTAATTCGGGCTTCCTTGTTCCCACATGTCTGTCATTGACCTCCACATTCTCCACAACGTATGGTTCTTTCTGTGGCCTTTTCACCTTTTCGCATCCCACGCATCTTGACGTCCCGACTAGCCTGAATGGCCCGGACACATTTATCCACGCCACCCACAATGCACTGACTTGTGGAAAAATCAGCTTTACACGTCTCGCATGTACCTGTGTCCAACTGTCCCATGGACCGCCTAGGCCCAAAAGTTCCGACTTCGCCGATTTTCTTTACCTGTGGCGATTTCGGCAATACGTGCCCTACATGTCTCGGTTGAACTTGTGCGGTTTGGGACACAGAAATTTGATTTAGCTAATTCCTTTATATTTCAGTTCCAAACTTGGTACGATGAACCTTGGTATGATCCGCAACCTCCAGACCCAAAATGCATTAAAACAAGCTAGTGACTTCAATTTTTTGGATTTTTTCAATTTTTTCTAGCTTGTTAGATTTTTCCCTTGCATGGGGAGTTAGAGAGAAACCAAGGGGACCCCCAAAACATGATTTTGGGCATTGAATCAATTTACTTGCTCGGGACTGAAGAATTTGATGCATGTTATCAAAATTATCTTGAGGGGTGAATTTTGGATATCAATTCCCCCTTAATAGAGACTGTTAACATGCCAAAAAATGTCAAAAATAAAGATCCAAAATATCTCAACAAACAAGAGAGATATAAATGTATACACCCATAGATACAAGAATGCAACACCCAAAATTTTAGGACATCAGGCTCAACTGAAATTACATCCACAAGTGATTACAACACCCTCCCAAATTTGGTACTTTATAAAAAAATGATCACTAATGTGTTAGATATAAAAAAAATACACAATTTAAAAAAAAAACGATCACCTTAATCTGAGCCATGGATCAATAGTTATGAGCCCTAGAAGGTTTTGCTATCAAAATAGTATTTTAATGCTGATGTTTTTTTAAAAGGTACATGTGACACCCAAATGTCTAAAGGGTAAAAGAGTGTATCCACATGATACATTCTTGCTAGCAAAGAATACAAGCCTTCACCCAAAACCTAAATGTCTAGAGGGTAAATCACTGTATCCGAAAGGTACACACTTATATCCAATGGATAAAAGAATGCATTGAGAGGGTATAAATCTACATCTATTATATAAAAAATTACATCCAAAATAGAAATATATAGAGGATAAAAGATTGCATCCAGAAGGTATATGCTTATACCCAATGGATAAAAGAATGCACCTAGAGGGTACAGATCTACGTCCAAATTTGACTGTCTCAAAACATGGTTGAGTTTACAGTTGATTCTAGGGTTTTGACACCTTCCAAATCCAATGGCACACTCTATTTTACATAAAAATGCATGCTGCAGAAAAGTGCTAAAAATTCTGAATACATGAAAATAATAAATCCTTGCTTTCAAAGAAAAAATTACAAATGAATGTCTACATCATCTATCTCTCTGATACCATGTATGATTTTTCATCACATTAAAAGCTCAAATTGGTGGTGGAGAGGTATCTCATCGTGTTAACCAGCTGCTACGCCAACACACCTATGCATGATGGAGCTAGATGTAACCACGTGAGATCTAGGCCCACCACATATACACTCAATTAGGTACAATAACATTACGAGGTAATGACACTGAGACTTCTTGGGAGGTCACCCATCCTAGTACTACTCCAGGTCGGGTGCACTTAATTGCTTGACTTTGATACCACATAAAGAATGATAAGAATATTGTTCCAAGACGCGATCTCAGATGATAATAGCACACCACATTATATTTTTTAAATAGAAGAGCTAAAATAACATATATGGAAATCCATCATAATCCATAATGCTCAATACATTACAATACAATGACATGAATTACTCAATAAGAATGATGTACATATAAGAGAAGGGAAGTGCAACTATTAGCTAAATCAGTGGTGAAGAACTACCACCAACTGATACTAGTAGTTCAGTTAACTCCAGAAGATTAGTAAGCTAACTCTACATAATTATGAAACTAACTCAACACAACTAGTAAGCTAACTCTACACAACTAGTACACCTAAACAATCTAACCCAACAAGTGTAAGGATAAAAAAAGTGTAATAATTATCCTAATAAATAAATAAAAGGATAAATAATAACCTATACTAACAATGAATTCAACCAAGTACAAATATTCCTCCCATCTCGACTGATGATCCATGACGTACATCCGAAGCATATCCTCTAAAATCTGGTTCACCCACTCAATCTATCCATCTATCTCTAGGTGATAGATTATGTTGAAGTTGATGTTCTTCCTAAGGGCATACTACATGGTAGTCTAGAAGTGTGATGTATAGAAGGGATGGAGGTCACAAATGATCTTCCGCAGAATCTCGTGCAGTCTGAAAATCTCATCCAAGTACACTATATCCACTACATTAGTTGTATATGTGGTATTTACCAGAGAAAAATGAGCCACTTTTGTCAATCTATCCACCATGACCATGACAACATTGTGGTGGTATCTCAATGTAGGTAGCCCTACTATAAAATCCATGGAAATGGTATCCAAATTCCACTCAAGTACAGCTTGAGGATATAGAAAGCTAGATGGATGTTGATGCTTAGCCTTCACCCTCTGGAACTGCAAACAAAAAGACACAAAATGAGCTATATCTCTCTAAAGTCCTCTCTTGTGGTATAATTGTCTCAAAGTGGCGTGCATCTTCTTCACCCCTGAATGGGATGAATAAGGTACACAATGAGCCTCAGTCAATCTATCCTATCTCAAACCTCCATCCCTAGGTACATAGATCCGGTCTCTATGTCTGAGAAGTCCATCTGAATCAATGTAAATCCATCAAAATTCCCTTCAAGGAGTCTTTGAGACTCAATCTCCTCTCTAGCTGAAAGATAGAAACTATCATGTGGAAGTTGCTATAATATCCTACTCCGTAAATATGTGTTCGCTGAATTAGCCAAAACCAAATGCCTCAAATGACTCAAAGAGTCTGTAATCACATTATCCCTCCCCTTCACATGTTTAATCTCCATGTCATACTCGCAAAGAAGCTCCATCCAACGTCATTGATGGGTGTTGAGATTGGGTTGTGTGAAGAGATGTCGTAGGCTCAAATGATCAGTCCTGAGAGTGAATCTCCTACCTAATAGGAAATGTCACCAATGCACCAATGCATGTAGAACAATGGCAAGATCAAGCTCATGATTCGGATAATTGAGCTCATAAATCTTGAGTTTGCGAGACTCAAAGGAAACTACACAGCCATCCTGCATCAAAACACCTCCTAATCCTATCAAAGAAGCATGTGTACACATGAAGAAATCCCTCTAAGGGTTTGGCACTGCTAGAATAGGTGTTTTCATAAGGCATTCCTTCAATTTCTTGAAGACCTTCTCACATCTTTCTGAAAAAAAAAAATTCTTCCCTTTCCTCTGAAGGGAAGTGATGGGATGCGCAATCTGAGAGAAATCCTGAACAAATCTCCTGTAGTAGCCTGCTAACCCCATGAGGCTGCATACCTTGGTCACACTAGTCAGTACTAGCCAATCCATAATATCTCTAATATTGGAAGGATCAACTGTGATACCTTCCCCAGAAATAATGTGGCCAAGATGTTGAACCTCAGACTGAATTAATGCACACTTCTCCAAGTTCCTATAAAGTTGTTACTCATGAAGACACTGTAGAACCTATTAAAAGTGCCCCTCATGCTCCTCACATGTGTTTGAGTATATCAATATTTCATCAAGGAATATGAGCATGAAGTGGTCTAAAAATTTCCTTAATACCCCATTCACCAAACTCATGAAATGTTAGGAGGCATTCTTCAGACCGAATGGCATAACCGTGAACTTATAGTGGCCATATTGAGTACACAAGGATGTATTATGAATATTTTCCTCTGTGATCCTCAACTAATGGTAACTAGACTTAAGATATATATTGGAAAATACTATGACACCCTTCATCTAATCAAACACGTCATCAATACGTGGAAGGGGGTAATGATTCTTGATTGTTACTTTGTTTAGCTGGTGGTAATCAATACACAATCTCAAGTATCTGTCCTTATTCTTCACAAAAATCAACTTGGTGTACCCCTAAGGAGATACACCAAGATGATTTAGGCCTTTCTTAAGTAGGTCCTCCAGTCTACAAGTTGAGATCACAAAGTTCATGGGTAGTCATCCTATATGATGCGTTTGAAAGATAGGATTTTCTCCAGGAACTTAATCAATATGAAATTCTATCTCATGTGGGGGAGGTAGACTGGTAGACAAATCCCTAGGAAAAACATCTTTAAAAATCCCTTAGAATAGGGTGATCATTAAGTGAAGTGGCCCCACTAGTCTCATCCCTCTTATCTTATCACTAACTGTAATAGTATATAGCTGGCATCCATTTTCGTGCACACCGCTTGAGTTACGTAATAGAAATAGTACGAATGGATAGATGGGTCTCCTAACCCCAACTATCACTGAATCTAACTCCTAAATCATCAATACAAGTGATATAAGCTTTTTGTAACAATCTACTCTAGCTCTGTGGGCTAGATAACTAGTCCATGCCCTAAGATAATTCCATATGATCTTGAGGGAAGGATGTGAAGGTCAAAAGTCATGGTAAAGGGTCCCAGGTCAACTAAAAAATTCTTAACTTTGGAGTGCATTGAGATCTTGACTCTAAAATCCATATCAACATCCCAAATAAGGATCTACTTAACTTGCCACAAGTGTGCATTCATTCTAATAATGATGGAGAAATAAAAGATACTGAGAATCCTGAATCAAATAATACAGATGTATAAATACCACCAATGCTACCTTAAGTCTCAATAAGTATGTGCCCTGGTACTCAGCTTGGAAATTCTCGACTACAAAATATATCCTGTGGATCTTAGCCATATCACCTATTATAGGGCTTATGAAATAATTCCCTTACCCTTATTTTTAGGGTTATCCAGGACACTTTCTCCAATGGTGCCCCGGTTACATCTGCATCCATAAACAACTACCTGGTCCCCTCCAATGCAGATGTGGCAGATATACCATGGGATCTCGAGTGATCTTGGCCATGGACTATTTAGGCCATTGCTGTCGAGCTCCAGTAGACTGAGCTCTCAATGGTGCCATGAGTCCTGACAGGTCCCTAGGAGGATACCACATACTAAGCTCCTCTATGTGCATCAAGCTATTTGTGGATGTCTACACAATGGATAAGCCTATTGTTGTTGTTACGGATAGTCTGCAAGGAGACTATGATGAACCATATTCGTCACCAAGGACGAGGATCTGATCCCATCAACTGCCTATCTTGCATTTACTAAATATGCATCCTCACTCTATCTCTGGCATGTTGTGTCTTCTCTCTGGTCTCCTTATGGATATAGTCTGTCTACTATGACTTCAACTAAAGTCTGTAGATAATGAATGCACACTGGAGGTCCCAAATCTATGTTCAATCCCCTAATGAAACTATGGAACCATGACCTACTCATCCTGCATTTAGTCGACATACTGAGAAAATCTAAAATTCTACTCTCACACTCTGCTAATGTCATGCTAGCCTATTGTAGATCATGAAACTCATCGACCCTCTGTTGAATACATCATATAGAAAAGTGTCGACTCTTAAAATACTCCTCAAAGAGATCTCCCATGTAACTATCTTTGACTCCACATGGATCTCCTGCTCCTCAATCCTCCACCAAACCCCCGAATCTATCTCTTTAGAAGGTGGATGGTCAACACGATCCTTCATGTTTACTGTATATAGACATAGCTTGAAGCATCCACTCAAGCCAACCAACCACGCATCTTCATGAAATCCCCATGTCTCTAGAAAAATGAGATGGATGAAGCTTCAAAATATCCTTCTGTGATTTGCCACTATCGACTGTCCTGCCTCTAGGTCTCCCATCATGGTCTTGATCTCAATCTAGGGATCCTGGATCTCTCTCTATGTCCTTCAAGCCCTATCTACATGTCCTCTTTGTGGTGAACCCTATTCTAGCGAACACCACATGGGAGTTCTCTTGATCTATACTCCTCGTTGTGTACATGGAGGGTGTTGAGCCTCATTTGATAGCTCTCTATCATGCTAGATAGGTTCACCCATTACTGTATCCACCTCATATAGCTGTACATTGACCTCTTGCAAGGTATGAAGGATTTATGACAGTATAGTAGTGATTGAAACCTACTCTGGAGGGGTGGTAGATCTAACTCAACCTGTAAGAACTCATCGGTCTCGTCTACACCTTCCTACATAGACCAAGACGAGAGTTACTCCATAATCAATCTAGGTTTTTTCATTTCATTTTTCTAATTTTTTTATACATTTTCAAGTTATCCACAATGTCATGTGTTCTAGGTTTTAGAGTTTATGCTAAGTTTATTGTTTATGTTTCATGTGTTGCCCAGGGGTCCAAACATTGAACCCACGACTCTGATACCAAGTGTAACGCCCACATTTTTTGACGTTCTAAACCACATTAAATCTTAAATAAATACTTAGGAAATTACGAAAAAAAATGTTTTTTAAAGTGTTGCAAGGGTGTTAAACCCTAGAGTACATTTAATTAACTCCTACCAATAATTTTCTACATTACATTAGGTTGATCCAGCCTAGATTAATAATTAAATATTATTAATCTATTTGTAAAGTTATTTACCGGTTATAATCTTCTAGCAATGCATCCATTAATTCCTTTGTTTAGTCTAAGGTCTAATTCCTTAATCAATTAATATCCCCCATATTCCACACTTATAACATTTACCCTTGGTTAAATTAATCCCCTTAACTCATTAGCTTTAATGTCCATTCACAATACCATTATTTAGTTACTATAGTTTTAATTCTATTTAATTATTTACTAAACCATAATAAGAGGGTTACATTTTAACTTAAACACTAAGGCCCTAAGTTGCCCCATTCACAATTTACACATACATTTAATTAAAACATATATTCCCATTAAATACCCTCACCTAAAAGTTGTAGGATTGATTCCCTACCCTTAGATTGATTCATTTTAGGCCCTTAGATATTAGGTTTTCATTCTAACCCTAATCATCCTTATGAAATCCTTTTAACCTTTTCTCTTTCCCTAGTTTCCTCATTTATTCTCTTTTCTTTTCTTTGTTTTTGCAGGTTGGAGGAGAGGAAGCCATGAAAGTATGAGAGAAACCATGGAGTAATTTCCTCTAGTTTTAGTATTGCATTGGAAGGAAAGATCTTTCCCCATTTGGCTCACTTATTTATTTGCATAGATCTTGTAGAGTGTAGTTATTTTCATTCATTTTATTGGAAGGATTCATCTGATAAATCTGGTTTAAGTTGTTTAATGGTTCTCATTTTCTTAAGTTACATTTGGGGAAAACCCATTTCAAGGATCTAAGTGTATACACATTTATATACATATATACATGAGTGTATATATGTATATACATGTATATATGCTTGTAGATCATTAGATCTACATTCTATTCAAGTTTCATTTCATTAAAACTAATGGTTTGGTAAAAAATCACACTTTTTAACAAAATATGTTCTATATGCACAGGTGACTAGTGGTGGTCGCTTGACCAGTCAAGGTACACACTGGCTACTGACACTCAGTTCCACTACCGGCGTCGGTTCTAGAAAATATAGTAAACTTTATAATAATGAGTGTATACAAATGAATATATCCTCAAATATATTCATCTATTATACATTCTTAGTACTCATTTTATAATATATCATAGTCATTGAATTCTCTGGTTTTCACAGAATGGTAATAATTTCTAAGTTTAAAGTTAAAAAGTGAGATTTATATACAGTTTCTAGTGACTGGTGCCGGTCGGACAGGCATGCTAACAGCGTCTGGTACAGTAGCTGATGCCGGTTACTGTAAGATTTGATATATTTAAAATAACATAAGTACAGTTATAAATATTTTCAAGTTATCTATTCATTTAGATGAATTTTTAAGCAGATAAGTAGAGTTCCAAAGATATTGTGAAATGGTTTTCTAAGCAATAAAATTGTATAACTTAAGTTTGAAAGGTCAATTTTTATAAAACTGTAACACCATACAGTGACTGATGTCAGTACATGGTCTACCAATGTCTAGTTAAGCCTACCAGTATCGGATCACTGTGGAGGAAAAATGCTATAAAAATGGATATATATATAGCTTTAATATATATTTTATCAAGAAATGAATATATATATCTTAGATGATATGTATATCTAGTTGTATATATATATATAATATATATATATATCATATGGCAACTAGAGTTTAAAGAATTGCTTCTAAGATAGAAAGCAATAATGAAAGACGAAACCAATTCATTTCCTGATTAAAACACTAAGTTTGTAGCATTATTTCCTTTGAAATAAAGTATAACATTTGAGTATAACATCACTCCAACTCATTCTTTTCACATATACTATTTGGAGAACAAAATAAGATATAACACACTTAAATAAACTCCTTTTCCATTTCAATCTTGCAACAATACAATCCAAAGAACTTAACAACACTTTCTTTACAACAACATCATTCCTTTCCAAAGAATACATCTTATAACTTTGAATAAAATCCATAATTTGGAGAGAGTTTCATTTCCAACCAAAAACACAACTTTAAGATTTATTTTTCAACTATAACATTGAAACTTTGGTAAATAAATTTACAAGACCTTTCTTTTTAAATTCAAAGATTACAAGCCTTCCACTATAAGTGGAAACAACATGGATTTTTTTTACAAATGTAGGATTCCTTCTTGTCTTCTACAAAATACATCTAAGTCCAAATATTCAACTTGAGCTCAACCATTTTCTTCTCTTCAAGCACAACAACAAAGAAGGGGGAAGTAGGCAACGCTCTCTGCCCATACCAATAATCCATTGAGGAGAAGAAGATATTCTCCTCATTGGCCCCTGAGCCCTAACCATAGAGCAATAAGAAATGGATACAACCAATGGAAACTTTCACAAATGCTTCTGCATATACAACACACATCCAACAATATTTCAACACACACACAAGCACAAAAATAACAATATCAAAGGATGCAACTTTTCCAAACAAGCTTGAAATCTCTAAGCCAATGGAGCAAGGAACTATGGATGAAATCACTTATGCCTCCCAATGGGATTAGGTGCCCACCTTGAAGCCTCTAAAACAAAAAAAAACATAAAACAAGACTCTTATGCCTCCCTCAAATTCTCTTAAGCCTCCCTCAATCTCTTATGCCTCCCACAATCTCTTATGCCTCCCTCAAATAAAACATATAAGATAAGTAAGAATTTTTCTTATCTAAAAGGTGGGGCACCCAACCCAAATCCCTTCCAAAATGTGTAAAAATACTCTTATGCCTCCCTCTAAAACATCCCATAAAACTTCTCTCTACACCATACTTAAGGCCATACTACCCAAGCCCAAAATATGCACACACAACATTCATTTATTTACATACACACACATATATAAAATAAATTACATGGGGTGAAGTTCCTACCTTGCCATTGCAAGAAACTTGATCCAAAATCACAACTCTAAGCTCCTTCCAAGCTCAAGCCCAAATCCAAGCAAGCTCCAAGACTCCCAAACAAGAAACTCAAGCTAAAACTCTAAAATAACCATGCACAACAAAAATGAAGTAACCCCAAAACCATCAAATTAACTTGCATATATAGAAAAAGAGGAGAGGAGGGTGAGGTGGCTCCATGTAGGATGCCACATCACTTCTCCTCAAATCCACATCACCAATTCAAACATCAAACCCAAGGTTAATAAATTGGTGGTTGAGGAAATGACAAGCCTCTTACATACACAAACTCTTACCCATGCCTCTAAAGGACACAATTAAAAAGTCATGTAAGAAAGTGCAATAAATATAACCTTTTACCTTATAAATCACATAATGGGGTCTATTTTTGACCCCTTAACCCATAGGTATAGTTGATAGATGAATTTAAGAGGTTTAGGACAAGCTTAACTTATCCAACAAACTTCCAAAACTGGACCTTAACCCCTGAATTCCGAATTTTACATGCATGGTTTAGTACAAAACACTTAAATCAATAAAAAATCCTTTCAAATCTAAAATAAAATCAAGCAAAATATACCAAAGTTAAATACCCCTTGGTCACATCCGAAATTAACAATAATCAACAAGATTAATCAACTTAAATAAGAGTACATTACTCAACAATAATGAAGTAAATTACATTACAAAATAAATTACATACTCCACAAATAATAAAAAGGAAAGGAAAAAAAAAACACATAGCCCATAGTCATAATTTGAGGTTATCTCCCAAGGGGAACCTCCTAACAATCTAACAGACACATAAAAATAAAACTGAACATAAAAATTCCATGGTGACCTTCGTTATATCCATCCAATATTCCATTATGGTTAGTCTACTATCCCCATTTTGTGTTGTTGTGATACGATCACTTGCAAAAATCAAACAAGACCTCCTGTTGGCCTCATTGACTGCATGAAATACATTAATAATAAAATACATTCACATCCATCAGATAAGCATCATCATGTCACAGAGTAATCATCCAAGCTAAGAAATGTTGTCATTTGTTTATAATTTCAAAACATATCTAAATTCTACCCTTTCAACAATATCAGTGAGATCTCAAGATTAGTTGAAACACAAAAACATAGTCAATATGACGGAAATTCAGAATGTTAGTATATATATATATATATATATATATATATATATATATATATATATAAGCTAATCAGCACATCATCATCCTCAATCCAGCATGTCTATCCATACCTCTTATTATCCATGTAACCATAATATGAGTCACAATATATGAATAGTCATAATATCTTTACCATATATAATCATGTTAAACCAAAATAACATAGTAAAGTCCATGTTATAGTCCATAGTAATCAAATAAAAAAATGATAAGTGTTGAAGAGGAGTGGGCACTACATAAGTTACACATTTCTAATCTCTTTGGCATATTTAACAACTCTTTTCTCAACGGCTTTTACCAGATAGACATAGTCCTTTAGCACTCGGTATGCATGCATTACACCTTCTTTTCTATTTTCACACACCATCTAAAGTGGTTTTTATACTTCAAGAAGTAGTCAATGTTTAGATAATAACACTAGACCTTTCTCCCTACACTTTTTACCCACTTGGTGTGATATCTCCCAAAAAACTCGCACTTGGCACAACTAGCATTAGATCACCTAAAAAACTCATTTTTATAAAAAATATTCAGGATCCTTTCTATCTCTTTCACTTATCACAGATTAGGTGCACATTTTCCTTTTCTTATTTTCACATACTTTCTTACATAGTTTTTACAAATTTTGATCAAATTGTTCATATATACACATATTTGACTACTCGGTCGTTCTTCTATTTTGTAGTTCCATCCTTATGGGTCAAAGATGACCTTAAGGATGGTTAGGTGTTTGGCTTGATGTTTCGATTTGGAAAGAAGGTCATCTATGTAATCTTCTAATATGTGATGCATGATGTCATGGAAGATGTAAGGCATGGTTCGTTGATATGTAGCATTAGCACATTTAATGCCAAAAGGCATGACTCAATAGCAAAAGGTCCTCCAAGGAGTGATGAAAGTAGTTTTGTGTTGATCTTCTAGAGTTAGTAGTATTTTATTACAACCCGAGAAACCATCCATGAGTGATAATATCTCATGGCCAGTGGTGAGATCAACCAATTGGTCAATTCATGGTAAAGGAAAATAATCTTTGGGGAAAGTGAGGTTGAGGTCATGGAAATCCATGCAAATGTGGAGTCCCCCTGTTGCTTTCCTGGCAAGGAATATGTTACAAATCCATTGGGGATAATCAATGGCTAGGATAAAGGAAACTGAGAAAAGGTGTTGAAGTTCTTCTTTGACAAGAAGAGCAATGTGAGGATGCATTTTCCACAGCTTTCATTTTATGGGTTTGACATTAGGAATGGTTACGATATTGTGGAGCACAATGTTTGGGTGAATACCAGGCATATTGGCATAGGACCAAACAAAAGCATTGTTATGGTCCAAGAGGAAAGAGGTAAAATCTTCCTATTCAAAAACATCTAAAGAACGGCCTATCTTTAGAATGTGTGGGTCATCATGAGTGTTAATGTTGAGTTCAATAGTCGATGCATTCAACATGGTTTGCATCTTAGAGGGTAACGATTGATGACTATAAGAATCTTCCATACCTAGATAGGTGAGGATAGAATCATCATCTTGACATTGAAAAACATTAATAGAAGGTGTATCATCATCGATCATGTTAGCATACATGAAGGGAAGAGAAGAATTAACCTCATCATCGCATTGATAGGTCAAGTCCCAGGGAAATCGTGTTTACGAAAAAAAAAGTTTGGAGGAATAAATTTGAGATCTATAGACTCCATATAGGTGAAGATGGTGAAACTGGTGAATGGGGTGGAGAAGGTTTATCTTCCTCAACGAGGTCGATGAGGGCCTTCTTGGAAGGTGGTGTGGCAAAGCCAATACCACGATGATCATTGTGTTTACGGGTGGTACATGAAATGATAGTATGGCGGCCTTGTTTGTAAAAAATGAAGCCAAAGTCTTTCCATGCACAACAATCAAGGAAAGTGTGGGAAAAGTGGCGGTTAGTAAGGGATTGGATGTCAGATGAAAATGGTCATTTTTGGGATGGAGGTTTGGGTGAATAAGTGGCAGTATCAAGTCCCCCTTATGTTAGATTAGTGTAAAGGTGGGGAGGGCCATAAGGTAAAACCTCGCATATGTGGTAGTCATAATTAGGGTGTTAGCACAGGTTCCCATACTCTTGTGGAGTGAGGAATGTGTCAATATTATATAGGTGGTATTCCCCCAGAGTGAGGCATTGAAAAACACCTTCTAAGGTATCAATAGTCAATATGTGGGTAGTGGTGATATATGATTCACTAGATGATTGGACAAGAGGGGTGTTGGTTGCTTAGGGATTAGATGGGTTAGCTGCAGTGGCTACGGGCGCAGTAGGAATAATAGAGTTAGGTATTGGAGAGGTGGTGGTAACATTGGTGGATGGGATCATGAGCAAAGGAGTAGTGGTGGTAGTAATAGATGCCTTGAATGGTACAAGTACATCATTAGGTCGGTAAAACATGTTACAAGTTTTGAATGGTGACAAGTTAGTGGGTATGGTATAGTTATTTCCTTCATGTTTAATTTTTACACAATGGTGTAAAGTTGAAGGAACACAACCCATGACCCGAATCCAAGGTCTTCTGAGTAATAGGTTATACTCGAACTCCCACTCTAAGATGTAGATTAGTTCCGGGATAGTGTGAGGGCCTACGCAAACATGAATGATAATGGTTCCAAGGGTGGAGGTAATGGTGTCATTGAAGGAGCACAACATAACGAGGTTATTATGCATACAATTAGAAGCTATACATATTTGATTATATGCATATGAGGAGATGATGTTAATTATAGCACCACAATCGATCATGACGTGTCGTACATGTATATTATCGATATATACAGAAATGAAAAGGGTGGGATCAGGGTCATCAGACTGGAGAGGTAAAATCTCTTCATTAGAGAAGCTAAGGGTGATTACTTGAGGAGTGGGCATGGGGGTATCAGAAGGAGATGATTTGGTAAGTGAGGCCACGTAGTGAGGGGTAATAGTGGAGGCCACTGGTGTGGGGTCATTTGGTAAAACTTCAATGGATTGTAAAACCTCGATAAGGGTTTGTCTATGAGATTCAGAAGTTTGGACGAGATCATACAAATACATCTTTAGAGGAAACTAATGTAATTATTATCATTGTGTAGTGGGTGACCCTGTCAAAGATAGGGTATGTAGGTCCTTAAATGGTGATTTTGGGTGTGGGTGCAGATGCTATATCGGGCATGGGGTTGGTTGATGGAACATTTGATTTTTATTTACCTTTGTCTTTCGGAGTGCGGGTGGCAACGTGAACCATGTTAATCTGAGGGGAGGTGGATGGAGAGGGTATACCATGAAAGGTATAATGGCATGAGGGAAAAATCCCCAACGGTGGATAAGAGCCTTATGAAATGAGTAGGGCACACTGACATTTGGGTGGTGATTTGGCCAACTCTCTGATATGGACCATGTTGATCTTGAATTTTGGAGGTGGAGATACCAATCGCTGAATGGGTAAAGGATGATGATGTGTAGTAAAAGGTGGTGGAAAATGGTCATCATCATCAAAAAAAATTCAGGAGGATAAATTTGGAGAAGAACGGTCTTTATAGCCTCACAATTTTCTTCATTATGTCCTGGCACACGATGATAGGCATAAATATTGATTTCATCAAACCCTTTTGGTTTGGGTTTGAGAGGATTCTAAGGTGGAAGCAGCGGTAATGTAATGACGGAAGTATCTAAGAGATTAGTTAAAATAGTTACGTATGAACCCACTAACAGATCACAATGGGAAGTGAGTGTGGGTAAAAATGCGGATGATCATGAGGGAAGATACTTTATAAGAGGAGGAATGGGTTGGTCCACTGGTTTGGTAAGTCAAGTGATCTTAGGTTTTGCTAGCATCTTCTTGGGTAAAGGTGGGGTAGAAGAGCTGGTGATGGAAGGTTTTGTCGGTTTGACTACCTTAGTGGAGGGTAGTGGAGTCTAATCTTTGGGTTTCACCTTCTTGGGTAAAGGTGACACGAGAGTACGAGATGTAGAAGGGAAATCAGATGGTGGAAGAGGACAGGTTACCCATGGGGGAAACCGAGTTACAGTGGAGTTGGTTAGTAGAGGCTGGGTAGACAACATGGGTTGAAGTCGTATAGGCAAGGTTAGGGTTATAATAACTGGTGGAGGTATAGGTGGTAAGAAGTCCATTGGTGAGGGTGAGGGTGTTTGGTTTTTTGGTGAATGAGGTGTAACAAAGGCTTGTGATGTAGTAGTGGGTTGTTTAGCTTTTGATTGGTCTTGGTTAGGAGATTGTTTGATCAGGGTTGATAGATGAGGCCCTAGGATGGACAGAAAGGGGGAAGGTGACAAAGGTGTGGTAGGCGAGACCAATGTACATGGCCTAGAAGATTAGATATTCTTTTAAGGTGGAGAAATAATTTTGGTGTGGATTTGAGATGATGCTGCTAAGTCCAATTTGAAAGGTGGGTGAGTAAGGCTTGTTGTCGTCATGACACCCAAGGTAGTGATGGGTCTAGCTACAGGCGAGGAGAGAGGTGTGGGTAGGTTTTTAGAATTAGGAATGGATTTAGTTATGGGTAGAGGTTTAGATGTAGGTAGGGATGATGAAGAATAAGCCTTTTCAATAGGCATGGCCAATGTCGATCTGGTTTCTAAAAATACCCTTGGGTAGATCATGGAAGTATCTTCAGGAAACATTTGTATTTGAGTCAAAAATTGGACTTGAAGACGTCCCCAGACCATGGAATTGTTGATGAAATCCAAGTGATTGACCAGCTGTGAAAACATGACTACTAAATAAAAAGATGGAATTGGTTTAGTGGTAATCCCTATAAAATATGTCTACGAGATAGGGAATTGGATAGCCTCGGACTTTATAGGTAAAAGAGCCAAGATAATGTCTAAGGGTTCCTTGGATGTTGAGGGGAAACTGCCCCCAATAGGTAGTGGAATGTCTGACGAGTATCCCATAGGTAGGAGAGATAATATGTAGGGTGATGTAGACTTCTCCCTTGGAGGAGAAGGCGATGATGATTCTCTTGTGGATGGGAGAATTAAAAGCAGTGATTGTTCGGTAGGACATGAGGGAGATGGTGAAATGACATCGGTAGAAAGTGTGGATTTATCCATGGGAGAAGAGAGAGATGATGGGACTCTTCTGGGGGCGACGTAGTGAAAGAGATATGCTCCTCTATGGGTGAAGGAGATCGTGTTAGAATTTCCTCGATAGATGAAACAGGTGGCATTTGAGGAACGGTTGGTATAATATCAAAAACTGCATGGACTTCATGGACATTTCTGTCACTAGATGAAGGTTCACTATTTTGATTAGATGAAAATTTATGATTAGGGAACAAATGTTTAAAAATGCACAAATTTTGATTTGTTGGCGCATTTTGGTTGTCCATGACAAGGTATCCATTATCTATCATCTCTTGGACAATGTTCTTGAAAGTTATGCAACTACCATCACTATGGCCTTTGACATGATGATAATTACAGTAGTCATTTTCCTTATACCATGGAGGTATAGGATGGGAAGGATCGAAACCTATATGAGATTTTATGGGAGGAAGTGTAATGGCTCCATCTTTAAGAAGCTTTTCCAAGACTGAAGAATAGATCTCTCCAATTGAAGTGTACTTCCGCTACTCCTACCAGAGATGAAAGGCCTAGACAGGGGAAAGATTGGAAGAAGGTTGGGCTTGATTAGAAGGATGAGAAGGTCCTGCCTTGAGGACTATGGCATTGGAAGATCCTTTGGGCTTTGAATAGTTATTTTGAGGCTTTGAAGATGAAGAGGAATCGTTTGATTTGAACATGACATTATTTTTTCATAATTGGATTTTATTTTCTTCAATGGCACGAATTTATAGTTTCGTGCCATGGTGAACACTTCGTTGAAGGTTTGTACATGCAGATTTGGTGAGATGTGTCTGGCACAAGCTCTAGTGAAAAAATCAATAAGTTCAATCTGAGGTAGTTGGAATGTTTATTGGTTGATAAGACTTCGCCAGTGGGTAATGAAATCTATGATAGATTCATCTTTATAATGTCGTGTCGAATACATGTCGGTCATGGTGACCTTCTTGACTACATTGAGTGAGAAGTGGTCTAAGAAAGCTCGTGCTACTTGATTAAATGAATAAATGGAATTTCTAGGTATTCCACTACACCAATCCAATGTTGGTCCTGTTAAGGACATTGGGAAGGTTCATAGGAGCAAAACGTCATTGTGGGAGATTACATAGCACACATGTTTGAATGACTGCAAGTGTTGATGTGGATCTTCTTTACTATTGAAGTGATTAAATTTAGGCATTTCCCAATACACAGGGTAGGGGCGAATGGAAATAGATGGATGAATATGCTTTTTACAGA
The DNA here is from genome assembly GCA_019776745.2 of Taxus chinensis. Classification (NCBI taxonomy): domain Eukaryota; kingdom Viridiplantae; phylum Streptophyta; class Pinopsida; order Cupressales; family Taxaceae; genus Taxus; species Taxus chinensis. The sequence goes on from CM034147.1 coordinate 860,156,521, forward strand.
TTTAATCATAAGTTAAATAATTACGGGATCCAGAAACAAATGCTTGTAAGGTCTGCATCTTTTCCATCATCATCTTAATGAGGTCGTTGGTAGGTTGTGATGAATGGGCGCCCCTGCAGAAAAAGGGGTTGATGTTGAATGTATGAGGTGGGTGGTATGTTAGTGTATGGTGGTGATGAGTACGTGAAATGTGCATGAGGAATAGAAGTAGATGACACATAGCCAAAAAAAGTGATAGATGAGGTCAGGGGTGTTTGGTAGTATGTGTGAGTGGGTGGGGTAGTCATAACAACTCTAGTGGTGATAGGGGGTAAGGACTGCGGGATAGAAAGGATGAGTTTTTGGAAAGGGGTGTACGTTGCCAACACCGGAGGTGGTTATGATGTAATATGTATATGTGAGGTAGTGGGTGAAAATGGGGCTATACTTAAGGTGGCTATCAGACGAACCTCTGACATTGCAGGTGCAATAGATGATGTAGACACTTCAATTATAGTGGCTGTGGGACCTAGGTGAGACACCACAGGTGGTAAAGTGGATGACGGTAGCGCCAAGCTGGTGCTAGCTAACGTAGAGGTGAGAGCGAGAGAAGGATGGATAGATACGGTCATGCCATATATCAACTATCCTGAGGAGTCTCGGGTGCATGAGTGGGTGAGATAGTATTGTAGGGCTGCAAGGTTCTGATCAAGGAGTCTTTCGAAATCCTCGTCGCCAGTAGAAATGGGGATAATTTGAGTTGGATCCATAGGTGAAAGGATGGAAGGTGGTGATGGAATATGTGGGAGTGGCTAATGGTTGGCATGAAATATAAGGGCATTAGTTTAGCTACGAGTCAACACCATGTGGATAAGTGTTGACCTGGTAAGACTGTATTCTGTAAATGACACAAAAATCAACAGGGATAGAAAATAATTTATTATGACAGGTGAATTGGCATGTGCTTTGATTAAAAATCAAAATAGATGGACCGACACCGGTTAGGCCAAATGATGACAGTCACAGTAACTGATGTCGGTTACTGTGAGAAAGTAACAGTTTGAGCAAGTGAAACAGAAATTACAAAAAGTCAACTGGGGGAGTTATACTTAGTCAATAATATCATAATGTAGAGGATATGATGACATCCAGAGATTTTAAATAGATAAGAAGATGAGATGAGTGCTATTTGGGTAGACTAACCAAAAGCACAGGGAACCGATACCATTCAGGTAAACCGATGACGGTCAAATGTAAACCAATGCTAATTACTATGAAGTCTGTATAATGAATTTTTTTTTTGTGAATTAAAGTTGAATGAGACACCAACCCAGAATTCTGGATATGGTAAAGAAATGAGTCCTAACACGCTTAGAAACAATCAGAATACACTAACTATGATTATGGAGTGTGAAAGGAAAGAAAAATGGAGAATAAGACCTCACACCTCAAAGCCCAAGTTAAGAACAAAGCTAAGAAAAACATGTAATCCTACATGTGAATTTAGTTTTTTTAGCTTATTTTATTTAAGGATTGATTCGTGAATTCAGAACATAGATTTTGGCTGGGAAGGCTTCCTAGGAAGAAGGAAATTCTAAAGGTGAGGTTTCAGGTTATGTTTTGGTGGGGGCGGGATTTTCTCTGAGGTGATGACTCGACAAAGAAAACCAGCTAGGTTCCCACTATCAATCCTTTGATCGTGTGATCATTGAAAAATTCTTCCGGGTGGGATGTTGTTTAAGAATATGTATATATTCTAATTTGTGTAGTTTTGCAAAGAGAGAGAAGAAAGAATGTGCTTTCTACGATTCAGTTGTGTCAACCATCAACTAACTGGTCATGACTTCCAGCGTATAGGTTGCCCTCAATTTTAATGTGAGATATAATGCAACAAATCATACTTCCATGCAAGTGTTTTAAACCCAAATTGAAATGTGATATTCGATGTAGCAAGTGATGAATAGAAATAGGGATGCTCTTTCACTAATGCAATACCGATGAAAGAAATAAGTATTCTTTTTAAAGTACCAAAAACACAATTGATTTTAGGAAATAGAAAGAAGGGGAAGATTCCAGAGAAGAAAATTAATGTGGAATCTATTCAAAAGGGAAACAAACACACAAATTTCACCTAGGAATTAATAAAATGCAAAGGAATCCTTGATGGGTCCCACCAGGCATGCCAAAATGTTTCACCGTTTTCTTTTTGGGTTTGATGAAACAAATAAGGTGATGGGCCATGCAGGAATACCTGTAGTGACGGTCGGTTTAAAGGTCATGCATGCATTCTGACTTCTCGATCCAATGTTGACTGTGAGAGATTCCTTTTGTCTGGGAGGAACTACCTAAAATACCCAACAAGACCACAAAAGGGAGTTAAATAATATATATCAGTGAGCTTCCTAGCATGTGCTAGATCCCAGAAGTGTGGTACTTCATTGGTGGCAGTCAACCCACTGTTTAATACAATTTAATGTAAGAAATAACGTAAATAAATAAAACCATACTGTAATTGATCTGATTTAGGTATCTCATCCAAATACAGTAAGAAAATGTAATATAACATGATCTCCTTTGTTCCAAAAATTGAGAATGTGTCCAACCTCCCAAACAAGGTTACGAAAATGAATATATGGTAATTGACGATGGTTTAGGGTGACCAACATCAGTTTAGGGTTGACTGGCTTTGGTTAAGGTGGGAAATCCTAGGTTTACTAAAAATGACAGATCTCGACAATCTCTTGGATAGCTCTGTCTATTCTCACGGATCAAAATGGGATTTTACACTTAGATAACCGAGAATGTGGTTAGAGGATGAATAGGCATGTGATTTTAGGGTTAGACTAAGTCTTGGTTAATTAAGTTAAGCAGATGTCAAGTCCTAGTTAGTTAGGAAACATGCCAAGAATAGGTCCATGATGAGGTTTCTAGGTGAGGTGGAAATTAGTTTAATTAGGGTAGTTAAATAATGAATGGAGTGAGGATGAGTATTAATTTAATTATAAATAATTAAACTAATATTAATGTGGGGTAAAAGGGTCATGGTTAGGTGAATATGTTTAAATTGGCTATTTGAAAAGGGACCAAGGGGAGTGTGACCCAATTTTGGCGTCTATAGATATGTCTGTGAAAATAAACTAAATCCTTCACCACAACATCAAAATTGAAAATGATAGTCAAAATGTCCTCAAATCGGGGAAGGAATCCATTAACTTTAAAATCATATCCTTTTCCTTTCCAATTCCCACAAAATATTGTTGTCTCTTAGCGTGATCTACAATAATACTTGATTCACTGAATTGTAGATCTATTGAAAATGACTTTCTTGAAAGATTTGCAATGTCCACATCTTCTTACCATAGTTGTTGTGTTGAATCATTACTTTTATTGATGATGGAAATGGATTTTAGTATCACTTGATTTCTATATGTTTTTATTATGGCTTGTTCGATGACACTTGTGTGATTTGGGTGCGTAGCGCCAAGATAGTTTTGTGGATTATTTCTTAGCTCTTGTGAGGTATGATTTTTGAATGTAGACATATTATGTTATAGTTAACTTCATTTCACATGTGATAGATTTACTTATGATTTCGTTATATACCTATTATCATTTGAATCAAAAAGGCTAATTGGATGTCGTCAAGTGTTGTTTAAATGGTTACTATATTTTAAGTTAGTATGGATGTATATGCTTAACATTAGTCATTTCATACTGAAATTATTTGGTATAGCTAGTGTGATTTATTTGTGCATGATTTATCGAGATTGTTTATATGTTATATTTTATTGGTCAAGTATGTTTAATTTTTGCATTGAGTGTGCAAATTACAGGGCACATGAGAACATGGGTTTTACAGCTACATTTTAGGGTTGCACAAACGGAAAATTGGGCTAAGTCCTTGCCATGTTTATTGTGTGAAGCCTTAATGGTTGTTTCATGTTGTAATTCAGGCACCATGGGTGATCCCTAATTGTAAAGTTTTATTATTTGTAAGTTATGTTGTAGTTGTATTGAGCTAGTTTAGGGACCTATTGGTCCCTACTTAGTGCTAATTTGTGTTTAGAGTTAATTAAGTGGGTTTTTAGAGGTATGTGACCACTTAAGTGTCAATTTGGTGGAGCCCACCACCTCAAATCTTGTGTTATTCATCCCAAATTCGGATTTGGTCTAAAAGTGGCAATTATGGTTATCACTTTTCATTTTGAGCAACATCTTCCTATCGTGGAAAAGGACCCCTTGGACCCTACCTATGGGTATGAGGGTTCTCTTTTCAAGTCCAAATGGGAGTTTCCCCTCCCATTTGACCCCTCACAACGTCACTTTCTTGTAAGTGAGTTGGGTTATTTGCATGTATTAAAAGTTGTAGAGGATTTGGTTTTAATAACATTTTGGGTAATTTTGAATTTACCTCTAATATGCGAGTTGTTTTATTCTTGTTTTTGTTTTTGGAAACTTGGTGTTGGGAGAAGAGAAGGGTGACACATGTCACCGTCTCATTTGGGGGTATTTGTTTACTGATTTTTATTTTAGTATCCCCTCATGGAGAGGGGTTGGGACTTCTTGGTCATTCTTGAATTTTTGAATGTTAGATATTTTTGGTGTTCTTGTGGAGCTTGAATCTTTTGATTGTGGATTTCTTAGAGTTTTTGGAGATCTTGTTTGAGCTAGGCCTTCTTGATAATTCTTCTATGTTTTTTCTTATGAAAAATAGATTATGTTTATGAAATGAAAATTGTTGTTTATTTTGTGTTGTTGTTGTATGTGGATTATGTGTGTGTATGTGGATTTTTGTTATTGTTATTTTTTTGCCATCCATCATGCTTATGATGGATTTTAAAGTGTTGGGGAAGAGGGAGGAATACCTTCTCACCACATGGCTTGATACAAGTAAGCCATGATGGTTCTATTTATTCCTCTCCTCATATGGTTTGTTGTAGGCGAAAGATTTTCATATGGTTTGAACTTATTTCCCAATCCTAGGTAAGGAAATCTTAATGGTTTGAAATTCCTTCCAAGGAGGAGGCATGGTGCATGGGTTGGAGAGATTTAAGGAGGGGTTTTGTGTTTGGAGAGATAAGAGGTTGCATGGAGTTTTACTTGAGTTTCCTTTGGTTGGATTCACCACTTGGTTTCACATGGTTTCTTACCGCTCTTTCCCCATCTTGTGGGAAAGCATGCACCTTCTCCCTTATGTGTTGTTTGATTTTTGTTTTAGTGTATGTGTGAAATGTTTGCTTATATGTGTGTTATCTCTTCCCTATTCACTTGTGCAAAATCAAGGCATGTATGTCTCTCTCTCCCACGAGGTTTGGAGGGAGGCTAGTATGTCCTTCATATGTATGGCATATGGCATGTAATGATGACAATAGGTTGGGAGGTAACCAAGCCCTATCTCCTTGTGATTTGAAGATATTATAGAGTGGAAAAAAAACATGTAGAGTTTTAGCTTTGAAGATTGATGGAAAATAAATGGAGACATTGATATGTTGTTTCCACTTTTTTTGAGGAAAGAGTTTCCACTTGGTTTTACTTGATTATTTTAAAATATGTTGTAAAATCGTCTTGTAGTCTCCCGTGTTAAGATGCATTTGTATCTTGTGTACAATCAAGTGTTGTATCAAATGTTAAGTTCTTCCTTCCCTAGTATGAAGCTTGAAGGTTGTATGGGATTGGTTTAATCTTTTCATTCTCCAAAGAAGAAATATTGCTACATTAGAATCTTGTTTCTCTCATAATGAAATGAAAACTTACTCTTGTTTTGTACATGTCTTTTAATTATTATTTCAATGAAATTTTTGAGTATGTAATCAAGTTATATATCACTTATTCTTGCAATAGAGCATGTTGTGTTCCTACTCCATAATGTTGTTAAAGTCTCCTTATTATTACATTGAGAATAGGGTGTAAAGAATGTCAAATGAAAGAGTTAGCTATGTGTTGGATCATATTATTGAGAAGAAATTTTGTTCTTTCATATTGAAGTAACCTTCTACTCTTGTGTCGTAGGAACATAGTTATAGGATAATTTTATTTCTCTATGTTGAAAGAAACTATATTCTTGTTTTAGGTGTGTTTATAAACATTGTAAAATGGAAATTATGTGTAAGCTTGAACTTTATCTTGTAATGAAAATAAGATAAGCTAAAATCAATGGATGTTAAGTTCAACAAACTTTTTCTATTGTTCCATTTGTTTACTTGTGGTATTAAGTGAAAAGAGACCTTCTTATCATTCCATGGTGATTTTCTAATGGTGATTTCATTTGCATAAGATAAGGAAAGAAAGAAGATTGTTTTAGTTGTTGAAAACTTTTACTCATTTAGGTAGGGAATACAACTCCACTTATCATTTAGGTTATAATTTTTTTTGTATAAAGCAGAATTACATTTAGCATTAAAAAGGGGATGTATATTGGGGTTGAAAATTGGAAAATGTATGTGTAAATTTTATACCACCATTGGGTGAAAGAAAACATTAAACACTCACCATTTTACAGGATGTATTTATTTATTGTTTTGCAAACAATTTAATGATAAAAATAAATAAAATAAAAGTATAAGTTGTCGCCTTTAATTGTTCTTATGTGGAGGAATTTGGAACTTTTGTATATGTATATGTATAGATATAGTTATATATACTTGTCTAAACATATATGTATAGATATCGTTATATATAAATCAAAATTTATTAAAAAGAAGATAAATAAAAAAAAAATTGAACTTATATTCCATGTTTTCTTCTAAATTTAAATTTTATATATATATATATATATATATATATATATATATATATAAAGAAAAAAAAAATTTGGAACACATAATTTAAGCTATGTTTTATCAGAGGAATGAGTAAAGAGAGGGGTAGGTTGCAGCCTAGCCGCAACCTGCCCGTCCCAACCCCTTGCAATATATGGTGGGAGCGGGTGGCTGCACCACCACATCTTCACCCCATCCCCTACACCCCATCTCCACCCTAGCCCCTCCACCCCATTTTAACCTCCTACCCTGCCCTACGCGGTTGGCAGGGACGACTGACCCCCCTCCCCCACCTTTTTCCTTACAACAACGTATAAGAGGCCATAAATTAGAGATGTAGATCTCTTGATTTATTTTATTAAAATAAGTTTACCGTTGAAACCCTAGGGTAGAAGAGGAGGCAAAAAAAAGAATATAAAAGCGAGAGAAAAGGGAGAAAAATCCATGGATCCATTATCTGCCTTGTTATAAACCTGCACAAAAAGTTATAAAAAATAAAAAATCCATGGCCTCCATGGTTCTCTCCTTCAACCTGCGCACAAGTGAAGAGAAAACGGCAAAAACAAAAATAATAAGATATAGAAAAAGATAAGGTTAGGGTTAGATAGAAATCGCTAAGATCTAGAGCTAAGATTAAATCAATCCAAGGGTTGTGATTTAACCCTCTTCCCTTTTAGTTATGAGAATTAGATGGAATGAGGTGAAATAAATTAAATGGGGAGAGGGGTGAGTTAATTGAGTGAGTGCATTAGGGGAAAATAAGGGTGAGAGTGGGGACCTAGACTTAAGTGGTGAAATGTTAAAGTATGGGAAATTTTGTTAAATAAAATGACCTTTTTATATACCGGAATAAATAAGAATTTTTAAAATAAGTGATTTGATTGAAATTGTAAGTGGGAAAATAGATTTTTATCTCGGGGATTCATTAAATTAATTAAATAAAATTATTACGGACTAAGATCACAATCTAACCCAACATCGTTAGGATGAATAGAAAAAATAAATTTTGAACGCGTATAAAAAAAAATAAATGACCCCAGCGGCCCCCATGAGATCAGTGTCCCAAAAGGAGAAAACTATATTTATTTATTCTTTTGTCTGTCTTTTTCCACAACCATCTACTTTTTCTTCCACCTCATTCTTCCTGGTGTTTGCCAAAGCCACCTGCAAATTACCGAGCACGTGCAATGCTTCCACGCGACATTACGGAAAACGGTCCCACGCTCACCTTGTATTCTCCTTTTCCGTGATCTGCGCGTTTGGAGCCCGTTGGTGAATGATTTATAAATATTCATTTCTCCAAACAATCTTCATATTCTCTCATTTCCAGCGGAATTTCATTACTTTTACAATTACAAGCGCTACATTTAGCGGTTTAGAGGCCTCCGGAGCCCCATTGAAGATCTTCTCTTCTGATCATTTGAGGAGATCATGGCAGCAGGCAAATCCAGTTCCGCAGCAGTTTTGGGTGTAATAATAATAATGTTGGTGTCGGCAGCATTTGCAGGAGCGGAGGAGATAGGGGCAGAGGCACCGAGTCCGTCAATGTATGCAGGCGCTGCATCAATGCCGATCGTTCCATCTCTAGCTGCTGCTCTCGTCGGATCCTTGATAGCATTTTTGACATGTTTTTTTCAATGAGGGTTTATTATTATGCATCACTTGGTTATTTTAGATATCCGTGTGTGATAAGTATCGTATGGGGTTTTGTTCTTGGCTGCTTTCATTTGAGGGGTTAATTGCAGGCCAGTCTTCTTGGTTTATTTTTACAGAAGATTATTTGAGCGATTATTGTTTACTACTTTAGGAAATAAACGGATCTTGTCAAGGTCCGCGAGGTACAGAAATATAGTCTTGTATGCCTTAATATAGGCTCTGTTTTAATTTATATAATTCATTTTTGGAAAATCTTGGCTTGGGTTAAGAAGGTTCATAATCCTTTTAAGTAATGCAAATCTGTCTTTGCCTGTTCGAATGAGAGTGTGAATGTCACTATTTATTGAGGAATGCTCCAAGCCTTGATCGATTCTCTATCTTTCATTTGTGGGTGGATTGAATTCAAAATTTGATTTGTATGGTGGAAGACATGGATTCCGGGCTTATAATATTCTTTGCTCTCGATCTTCTATATTAAACCTCAAATTCCATTGAAATGCAATTTACATGAAATATGATTTTCAGTGCTCTCTTCTGTTGGTGTTGTCATCCTAATTTGATTAACAAAAATGGGTAATAAACTGACTGACAAAATGGAAACCCAAAATAAAAAAATTAGTCATAGTGGTAGAATAAATAGCCAGCATGGATCAAGATACCTTTCATTGGAACGAGGACACGGATTAATGGTGAAAGATAAAAGAATGTAATTGTACAAAAACCCACAACCACAAAATTAAAGAAATCAGTTCGCCTTTTGCACCGTAATTCCAGCCAATCTTGTAAAAATAAAAGCTTTGAATACCGTATGCATATCCATTTCAAAAGTGGATTCCACGGGAAAAGAAAGCAATAAATATATCCAACCCTCGGCATAACATAATCTTACCAAAAATATCATCATGTTTTCTGCTTTAACTTCCTCTACCATCTTAAATAAATAATGCAAAACTTTCTTATTTACTAAGGTGTTGCAAATTAGTTTCTTAAGACATTGATGCGCTCTTTGTTACATCAATTTGTTTTATTTAGGATTATTTTCAATTGGTTCAATGCTTGACTAAATCTTAGTTTTGTGATCCGATGAAAAAAATTATATCATATTCTTTGGAATAATTACTAATGTATTTTATGAGTGTGATGTTGAAATACAATGCACATGATTGAACGACTATTCACCCAATGGTGAAGTTGCTTGGCTCATAAAGAGTCCACTAGGGTTCAATTCTTGTTGAGGCGAAGGCCCGAAGATACTTAAGGGATGAGGTTGGGATTGTACACCTGGTGGGTTTTGGCGAAATGGAACTCCACAGTCTATGGCTGCTTAGCCAAAGAATTTTGTGGCAGCCGAAGATACTTAAGGAATGAGGCCGCGATCGTATCTCGAGCGGATTTTCGCAGAATGGAACCCCTAAGTCCTTATCCGCTAACCCAAAGAATTATGCGGCATTCCATTGACTTGCTAGGTTTCTAACAAAAATACAATGCACATGTATATATTATTATAGATAGAACATCCCCAACCTTCATAATGTCCCACATCAACATCAATAGCACATATTCATTCTAAAAGTTGTATAGTAGACCTGGACATTCTTAGGAATGGGTAATGTGCTATGCTCTTTATATGGTTGGAAGTTCTTTTTGTAGAAAAATATCAATTTTGAATCTATATTTGGACTAGGCAGCTTCATGATTTGAAATTTTGTAGTTGATTTGAAAATAAAGGAATGGTGACATTTTAAATTAGAAAGAAAATATGCTTACTAACTTAATCATGGAAACATATAATACTTATCTATTTTGCCAGTTCCCTATCACTGTGTAGGGTGATGAGAAAAATGATGACTGGTCTATCCATAGGACATAGTTAGGTTCCTGTTAATTATCACGCCCTCCTTTGGTAGCTTCATTTTGTGGTACATGTAAGAAGACTCTTTTTCATGATATTGTTCAATGAAACAATGCCATTGTCGATGCTTCTCATGTGGTCAAAAGTAATGATGCAAGTGGCTATATGCAAGGACATAGAAAATATTATATTGATTTCAATGATTCAATGATTGTAAAGTTTAATCCTTGAGAGACAAATGTAAAATTAATCCCATTATGGAATTTAGATAGACATTGTTGAGAATTTTTTATGGATTCTTGAGTCTTTTTGGCATAGACATTATACTTTGCATACTTTCTATGTGATTAAATATGTAATTAATGTTTTGATTAGTGATTCTTGTTTGACAACTTTGTTAATGGTTTATGGTTTCAATATTCTATATCATATATTGTTCAATTCCATTATTGATCTCTCGAGCACTATTGAACTTTTTATAGACTTATGAGTCTCTTTTGGAAAAATTTTTATCCAAGGTGCATACTTCTTCAAAAGTATGTAATTGCGAGAAAATATTCTCATTTTATATATATTTTAAAGCAAAAATACTAATTTAATGTCTCCATGAAAATTTAGATAAATGTTATAGAAACAATATTTCAATTGAGAAATGTAATTTTTAAAAAATGTCAAAAAAATAAATATACAAATTATTTATCCGATTATAATGCACTTACTTGAATTTCTCAAATAGAAGATGCATTAGAGAGTGGTTGTGTAGTATAACATGTAATGGAATGAGTACAATACATGTAAAACTATAAACAATAAGAGGAAATATAAGTGCATGACACATAGGATATATGCAAATATGCTTTAAAAACTTCTCCAACATAACTTTTTCCAAACTAATGTATTTGTCCAATTTCACATTCAGTTTAGTTATTGTAAAAAATTATTTTCCATATACTCAAATTTTATTTGTACTTTTATCGTTACTAAATTTAATACAATTTAAACATTAATTTAATTTCGTATAACATTTATTCTCTCCTCAAATTAGATTCTCAATTCATGTTCTTTTCTCATTCCATTCACATATATACAATGCTTGCAAAATACTACATGTACGCATATATTCAAATTCAAAGGATACATTCTTTCATTTAAAATTCAGTTACCAATCTACAAATTAGCACCAATAAATATGTATATTGTTTATGACTGAATTGCATAATTATATTTATTACTATCCTTTCATTGTTTATTATGCGAGAGACATATACATTTATATATATTGAGTGAAATTGTTTGATGTGGTACATGTGTCCTATTTGTGCCCGTGAAATAAAACAAATAATACCAGAAAACAAATACCAGCAAAGATGGGGAATGAGGGCGTGGAAATTCATTGGACACCCAAAGAGGAATTGGCGACACACCAGTGTTGGATGAGGCGGGGAAATGTCTGGTTGGGTGTGAGGTTTGTGTTGCGTAGGAGTTGCATGGTGTTGTTGGCAAAAGTGTAAATCCATTTCTCAATGCTTTCTCTATCCAGACAATTACAGGGTCTCGCATCAGCTGCATTGAGATCGGACACACGAAAATATGACGAGATTTCCACCTCTTAATTGTCTAAGGGATCCATTCGTGAAATAACAGTCTCACAGTCGAAGTGTTGGATACGAAGGGGATATAGTTATATTATTTGATGTAAAAGGAAGAGAAATTCTCTAATATTATGGGATAAAGTACTTGAATCGCTCTAAATTATAGATTCGTCCTCCCAAATCTGGAGATTAGGCGTGTGAAATCACCTCATTGGCAATTGGCGGTCGGTTATGGTAGATTTTATTTAAAAAATAATCAAATGTATCAAAAGTTGGAGGGCCGAAGACCTAAGTTAGGTAGATTTAATCATTTTTTTGTTTTTTTGGTATTTTTGCAGTGTATAATTATAGATTTACAGATTCTTTTAAAAAAATTGTCGTAGATCAGGTATAAAGGAGATTTGAAGAAGATGAATGAATAGAAGCTGACATAGGAAAACTCTATAGGAACACCCATAGAAGATACCAATTAATGATTAGTTATAAATTGGTTTTCATTATCGTTCTCATTTTTTTTCATCGTCATCGTCACCATGATCGTCATCATTGTCATTTTAATCATCACCATTATCATTGTTGTTGACATTGTCATCAGCATCATAATTGTCTTCGTTAGCGTCTTTTTCATCATTTTCATTTTCACCTTCATCACAGTCATCATCATGATTGTCATCGTTGATATAATCATCATCTGATCATGATCATGATTGTCATATTGACAGTCATGGTCATTTTCATCTTCCGTCATCATCATTATCATCCCCATAATTATCATACATGATTAGCGTTTATGGTTTACAAATTTTTGTTTTGTACAATTTTTGGTGTTGTTTAGTATGACTGCTATTATTGAGATTATCACATCCTTTTTTTGGGGATCCAATGAGATTGTAAGGTTTGACATTATGATTTATGCAGTATCCAGCATGCCATTGGGGTGTACCGTAAACTGTAAATAGGACAAGTAAAGAAAACCCTACATGTGGAATCCTTAACACTAAACATGAATATTTAACCCTGAATTCAAAAAATGGACACTAACATAACTCTATAAACACTCATGTATAAACTAAATGCCCAATGTTGTTATTATTAATATTATATTATTGTCAACATCATCATTATCATCATGGTTATTATCATCTTAATCGTCACCATTGAATCCTCATTTTCCTTGTCATCATCGTCATAATTGTCTTCATCATCATCTTCAGTCGTCATTTACATTTTCACCGTCATCATAGTCATTTTGATGATTGTCATTGTCAATATATTCATCATTAAAGCATGATCATGATTGTGATCTTTGAAGTCTTGGTCATTTTCATCTTCCATCATCATCATTATCATCACCATTGTTATCATACAGTTTTAGGGTTTGAGGTTTATAGATTATGGAATAGTTTTCATCCTTTTCATCATCATCACCATCATTTTCATTATTATCATCATCATCCTTAGCATCATGATCACCACCAGATACACCACTACCATCAACAGATTTTCCATCATCATCATCATGAGTACTAAATCTTATTAGTATTACTGATATTATTATGTGAATTTGTAAATAAATTAAATATTATAATCATTATTAGATTGTGATTTTTATTTTCATCTTCACATTCATGTTCATTGTCATATGTCATCATCATCATTATCATCACCATCAGTATCATACATGTTTAGAGTTTAAGGTTTAAAAATTGTGGTTTCGTACAATTTTATGTGTTGTTTAGAATGAGTGCTAATATTGGGAATGTCACACTGGTTTGTTAGGGATCCAATGGGATTTTAAGGTTTGAAATTATCATTTATGTTGTATCATTGTCATCATTCTCATTTTTGTTGTCGTCATTATTTTCATTCTCACCATGATTTTCATCTTAATCATCGCAATCATCCTCATTTTTTTCCTTTTCGTCATCATCACAATTGTCTTCATCAACATCTTCTTCATCATGTTCATTTTTACCATCATCATCATGATTGTCATCATCTGATCATGATCATGATTTTCATCTTCATAGTCATTCTCATTGTCATCTTCCATCATTATCATTATCATACATGAATAGGGTTTAAGGTTTAAAATTTTGAGTTTTGTATGAGTTTTTGTGTTGTTTAGGATGAGTGCTAATATTGATAAAGCCGCATCGATTTTTTAGGGATCTAATGATATTTTTATTTTTCACATTACTATTTTTGGGGTATCGACCATGCCATTGATATCTACCATAAACTGTAAATAAGACAAGTAAATAAAACCCTACATGTGGAATCCTAAACACTAAATATAAAATTTGTAACATTGAATTTAAACACTAAACACTAATAAAATCCATAAGAACCTTGTGTATTATAGACATGGAATTTTTATTACCTATAATTATTCTCTTAAGAGAGATGATTCCCTCTTTAAATTCCTCTATGATGTCCCTTGTAAGATATTTGAGAGTAAAAGAATTAATTGTTAACATTTTCTCATTTTAGTTGTTGTTTGTGACATTTTGATCTAAATGAATATTAGAAAATATTATTAAATGTTTGTCTTTCCATGAAATTTCAATGATATTATCTGGTGGATATTGTTGGTCTTGATTTGTAGAAAATATACCTTAAGGTAGTTCAATCAAATTCAATATGAATTCTTATTTTTTAGATTAAATAACTATTCAGTTTTGAGGGGACCGAAAAACCCAGCAGTATAAAATCAAAAAGATGATGAAAAAGAAGACACCGTAAGCAGTGATGAGAAAGGATGAAACCACCCAATGAGGAGTCAAGCTAGTCAACACCCCAGAAAAAGATAGAGCAATGAGGATCAAAGGGAAAACCACTACTAGTGGTAGAAAAAAAAAATGCAAAAGGAGACACTTCACGAGCTGTAACTCCAAAGCATTCTCCCCGATCGTTCCACTTTAGACTTCTTGGGTAGGACCATTGTCGGCCCATCTCCACAAGTCAGACCCAACCCAAGGTCCACCAAAATTCAGCCATCATTTAGCGATACATCAAGAGGATCGTGGGACTTAATGTTACTGAAGCTCCCCACCTCCTTCCTCTCAAAAACCGGTAGTCTATCCATAATGGCATCATCCCCATTAAATCTTGAATCAAAAATTGAACCACTCTCACTAATTTGGCTGTCACCAATTTGTACCCCAATCCCAGACATCCTTTACCCTATACTTGCACGTCGTCTTCATTTCCTGATACCCTCAACATCTCAGATGCATCCCCATGTGCATTAAATGGGAATTTTCAATTTGAAAAAAGAGACCATTCCCCCCATCCACCACATCTTGCGAAGCTAGACCCCCTTCACACCCCCCTTCAAACCCCTTTGTAACGTCATCTCCATTTTGCATATTGTTTGCGCTGACAACAGGTTGTTCGATGCATCATTTTTGGTCTTGTCTGTGAGTCCTCCAGGGTGCATGCCACTAATTTCATGTCTTCCTCTTCATAAAAACTACCCCCACTAAACTCGTCTTCAGACAACACATCATCAATATGAGAAATTGGCTTACAGGGGTCCTCCTTAGTATCTTGTGTCATCTGAGAAACTTGAGAAACATGAAAACACTTCATTGCATCGTAGTTTACTCTCCAGCATGCCTTACATCTAACCCGTGATTTTTCCACATGGCAATTTCCTGAAATAAGATGCACTCAAAAATCGCCACGTCAAATGATGCCAAAACTCATCTAGAAATTTATGACAATTTTTTTTGAAAGATTACATTAAAAACATTAAAAAAATTAAGATACCTTTAATTATGATTAATAACCACTTACCTATTTATTCATAATATTTAATCTATTCCAACCCGTTACTATTATTTTATTAATTTTTCTCATTCCATTAATTAATCCCGAATTAATTTTATTTAATTAATTACTTAAACCTTAATTAATATCGCTTAATTACCCACTTAGATCAGTAATAATTTTAATCAAATCTTATTAAAATCATTCTTAACCTTCATCAATTAAAACTTACCCGTATAAGATTTATCTCACAGTATTAACATTAATGCTAAAGTTGACTTTAATTTATTTCCTAGGTTAACCTCATTAAGGTCCCTAGCACAAAATTATTCATTTCCTAGTGATATAATTCCTAAGCCACCCTTTTTAATTATTTACTCTTACATATACACCCATAACACTTACCCTTTTAAAGCCATAATCTCCCATGAACATCCCATGCACAACATCAAATTAAAAGGCTTAAATTAAATATTCCTTACTATTTTACTTTTCCTCACACACGACAACAATATCCCCTAGGGTTTTAATATATATGTTTAACCCATACTTAACAAAATTCATACACCCATCTCTAAGGGATGAGGATTAAATCCCAGCCGTAGGATTCATTTAATCCTCTCCCTTAGATCTTAGGGTTCCTTATTTTCCCTAATTTTCCCTTATGAATTCCTATATCTTTCATTATCTACCCTAAGTGCCTTCCCCTCACCTCACCTCAAGCAAAAGGAAGCGGTATATCTAGTTTTTTAGACCCCTCACCTCTCAGATCAAACTATAGCCTATCCTGTTGTGATTGGATTTGCTTATTGTATTTGAATGAGATACCTAAAGCATATCAACTATAGTAGGACCTTGTTTATTTCTCACATTAGCTTGTTTTAAATAGTGGATTGACAGTTGCCTAGTAAGTATCACACTTCCCGAAACTAGCGTACGCTAGGCAGTCCGCTTCCATATATCATTTAACTATATTTTGTGGTCTTGTTTTCTATTACAAGTAGTTCCTCATAGCCAAAAGGAAGCTCTCACACTCAGCTGTGGATCAAGAAGTCAGAATGCGTGCAACAACCATCAACCAACCGTCACTAAACAAGTATTCCTCCTTGGCCCTTGGGCACATCTGGTGGTACCCATAAGGGGTTGTAATGCATTTTTCTTCATTCCTAGGAAAAATTTGTGTGTTTGTTTCCCTTTAAGAGGCTTACACATTAATTTTATTCCTTGGTAATCTTCTCTTTTTTCTTATTGTTCTAAAGGACACGTTTCTTTTGGTGCATTTAAAAAGAATCATTCTTCTTGCTTTCTTGCATTTAGTGACAGAGCATAACCTCTCATGTTCATCTTTTTGTTTCATTGAATATAATCTTTCGATTTGGGTTTAAAACACTTGCATTACATTGTGATTTTTTGCATTATTAGCTCACATTAAAATCAAGGGCAACCTATATAGTGGAAGTCATGCATAGCTAATGGTTGACATAAAGAATCATAGAAATCACATTTTTCTCTCTTTGTGTGTCTTACCAAACTTGCACAAAATCAAATATACACATCTTTCTTAAACAACATCTTACCCGAGAACATCTATCAGTGATCACATGATCCGATTGGCAAGTACTCCCCAACTCGTTGCCTCTGTCGAGTCATCATCTCAGAGGACAGCCTACCCCTGCCATAACATACCTGAAACCTCTCCTTTTAGATATCCTTCTTCGTAGGACTCCTTCCCCACCAAAAATTTTTGTTCTAAATACACACAGTAAGTCCTAAATAGCATAAGCTAAACAAACATAAGAAAATCACTATTAGGATTGTTCTTTTTCTTAGCGTTCTTCTTGGATTTTGTTTTGAGGTGTGAGACTACGAATCCCCATTTTTCTTCTTCCTTTCACACTCCACCATCATACTTGGAGTATTTTGGGCTTTCTCTGAGTGTGTCAGGGCCACATCTTCTCATTCTCAGGATTCTAGGTTTGATTCTTCACCTAATTTGATTCACAAAACCCATTTTATTTATTTCTTTCTAATTTCACATTCAGTGACATCGGTCCAACGACTGTCACCCGGTTCATATCTGACCGTCATTGGTTAAACCCTAACCAGTTTTGGCTTTTGGCTTCCTAGTTACTTTACCTAAAACAATTGTCATTACTAATTTTGTTCTGTTTCCAACCCTCAAGGCGTCATCATATTTCTCCCTTATTAATATTTTCGTTCATACTCAGTTTCACCAGTACAAATCTAACATTCCCACTTCATTTTTTTGGGACTGGTTTCTTCCACAGTGACTGGTTTCATAGTCATCGATGTTGTCCTAGCCATCACTGGTCATTCTAACTGTCATAGGTTTTCCCAGAACCATCACCAGTAAACCTGATTGTCATCGATTTCCTGTGTTTAATTTTTCAAAATCTAAACATTGATCAGATTCACCTCTCGAACCCCAATATTCTCTATTTTTACTATTTTTTATGTCATCTACAGAGTAAAGTCTTACCAGGTCAGCACTTATTCACATGGTGTTGACTCGCAGCCAGACTAACACCCTCATATTCCATGTTATTCATCAACCGATCCCACTTATTCCTTCACCACCTTCCATCCTATCACCCATGGATACAACCTTACCTACCACCATTGCTACCGGTGACGAGGAGTTTGCACAACTCCTTGATCAGAATGTCACGGACTTACAGTTCTACCTTTCTTAATCTTCCACCCGAAACTCCTCTGGTCAATTGATATACGACATGCCTATATCAATACCCCCTTCCCTTGTTCCTATTTCTGCATTACCCTCATCTACTTTTCCCCCGGTAGTTTCACAACTAGGACCCATACCTGCCATGACTTCCGCATCAGCAGTTTCCCTTGCGCCTGTCGTATCTGTTGTCCCCCTCGTCCACCACCCAGACCATAGCACAATCCGCACCCATTGTTTCACAAATACCCATTGCAACACAACCACCCGTGGGGTCATTTACCCCTACTCCATTCAAAAATCTCATCCTCTCCATCCCGCAAACATTTCCCCCAATCGCTACCAAAGTCACGAAAACCATCCCTCCTACATACACCTATTGTTAACAACCCCCTATCTCGGTTGTCACTCATTCTGGATATGGGCCTTCCATGTTGGTTCCTTATCCTCAACCTCCCTATCAAGTTCAATATCCACCTCCTTACGCCACAAGAGGTGTCCCCCCATAAAAACCTACCAAAGACCTCATCAAGTTGATGATGGAAAAGATGCAAACACTAGAAGCATCGGTTTTTGGCTCATGCAATTCCCTCACCTATGATGAAATTTTTAATGAGCCTATTCACCCGTCCATTCCCATTCAACCATACCCCGTACATTAGGAGATGCTGAAATTCATCCGCTTCAATTGTAAAGAAGATCCACAACAACATGTACGGTCCTTTAAACATGAGTGTTACTTGATTTCCCACGATGACACTTTACTTTTGAGGACTTTCCCAATGTCCCTGACAGGAACTGCATTGAACTGGTACAGTGGACTACCAAGACACTCCATTTACTCATTCAATCAAGTAGTCCAATCCTTTTTAGATCACTTCTCCATCAACGTTGTTAGTAAGGTTACCATGACTGATCTCTATTCCACACGACAATATGATGACGAGTCTATCGCTGACTTTGTCGCTCACTGGCGCAGCCTCATAAACTAGCTCACATTCCAATAGCAACAAAATGAGCTAATAGAACTATTTACTTGGGCATGTGCTAGAGACATCTCACCAACATTGCAGGTGAAAATTTTTCTCACTTTTGACGAGGCATTCACCATGGCACAAAAATTGTAAATTTGTGTTATCGAGGAAAAGAAGATTGAACTTCGTAATAAGAACATCACATTCAAATCAAATGATACTTATTTGTCTTCGAAACCTCAAAATAACTATTTAAAGCCCAAAGGGTTTACGAAAGCTGTAGTTCTAAAAGTTGGTCCCCCTTATCAATCAAACCCATCCAAACCCCTTTCTCGTCTTTCTCTTGTACAAGCTTTCCAGTTCAAACGAGAGCAATGAAAGTACACTTCCCTAGGAGAATCTTACTCCTCCATTTTGGAAAATATTGTTAAGGCAGGTGCCATTACCCTTCCACCCATAAAACTGCATACTGGTTTTGACCCTGAGTAACCCATGCCTGCGTGGTATAAGGAACACGAATTTTGCAACTATCATCGAGTCAAAGGTCACAATGATAATAACTACATTACCTTCAAAAACATCGTTTAAGAAATGATAGACAACGAAAGAAGGAATTACTCTTGGATAGCCCGAATGAACCCACTAACAAAATCCTACATATATTCAAGAATACATTCCCTAATCATGCCCCATCTTCCAACCAAGGGGATGATACCTCAAACAATGATAGCACTGTCCGCGAGGTCCACGCTATTTTCGATGATGCACCAATAGCTTCCCAATTGCCTCATATTCCTTCCATAGATGAAGTCTTAGCACACGATCCCATACCTACACCAGAACCTATTTCATCTACTCCTCTACCTAAAGAGGAATCCCCTTCATCTTCTCCTTCACCCATTAAAGAGCCAATAATCAGCACACCGCCTTCGAACCCTCAAAATTCTGAGCCCACTCCAGCTGGCCCATCCTCTCCTCTACCCATAGAGGATACTATAGAAGTACCACCTCCTGTAGGCGACTGTTCACTTTCAGACCTTCAAGATCCCGTTGATCTACTTTTGGCTCTCTTACCCATAGATTCTGAGGCTATCCATTTCCTAGTATCTCAAACACATTTTTACGGGAATTTCCACTCAGTCCATGTCATCTCCGTTTACAACAATATCATTCTCACATTTGGACGATTGCCTAGACTATGTCGATAGAGCCCTACTTTGGGGGCATCTTCTACTTCCTGTTTCAACACAAATGCAGTTGTCACTCACTGACACCTCCACTATCTATCCAAAAGTGTTTCAGCTGACCAAACTAAAAACAACCACAACTATCACAGAATCTCCCATGACATCACTCATGGCTCAACTCACACCTCTACCCATAATAAAACATGCATCTGGACCCAAACCCATGCCTACATCATCTTCCTTGCCTAAACCTAGCACTACTTTAAGGGTCATACCAACAGCTAGCTCTACTCATCCACCCATCAAATTAGATTTAGCTACATCTTCCAAAACTTACACCAAACTTAACCAGGCCCCTAAAAAGAAGAGCCAATCTCCTATATCTAATACCCCAACCTCGCCAACCACATTCTTATCACCTTCACCCCTTCCGTCCATTCTAGGAACTCATCCTTCGATCCTGGCCAAGAAACCCTCATCCACTAGTAAACCAAGAGCGCAAAAATGCGTTACCCCCATCACAGACCTCTAATATACCCAAGTGCCCCACACAACCTCCAACCTCACCTGTAACATTTTTTCCACCCATACCTCCCATACCATCAATAACTTCTTCACTACGCTCAACACTTTCTTCTCTTTCACTCATGCCTCCTGCCCAACCTACGCCACCTACCTTCACAGCACCTCAGTTACCCTCGTGGGTAACCCACCCTCTTCCACCATCCACTTTTCCCTCTACATCTCATACACTCATATCACCTTTAGCCAAGAAGGTGCAACCTAAAGCCAAAAATCCGCTACCCTCCAATAAAGTAGTTAAACCAACCACACATTCTATTTCCAGTTCATCTACCATGCACCTACCTAAGCAGATACAACTAATACCTAAGACCACACCACAAACCAAGTTAGTAGCCCAATCCACTCTCCTCTTGCAAAGACTCTTCCTACACAGTTAGCCACACCTATATCTAAACCCAAATTCACCTCCCATTGTGATCCATTAGTAGGGTCCTACGCCAAAATCCTAACTAACCTCCTTGAAAATTCTGTCATCACATTACCAGCTCTTAGACCTTATAACCCACTCAAACCCAAACCAAAAGGGTTTGACGAAACCAAAATTTGTGCCTACCATCGTGTGTCAAGACACAATGTAGAGAATGTAAGGCTTAAAAGCCACTCTTGTCCACTTGTGTCCTCTTGAAGAAAAATTTGATGATGATTATATTCTTGATGAGGACCCCATTTCACCAGCACCAATTTCCATGGTTCTTCCCTCATTGCCCTACTTAGCAACTTACATCTCCACCCCCACAACTCTTAGATCCGTCCCCGAGATTCGAGATTAACATGCTTTGTATAACAGAGTTGACCAAACCACCACCCAAATGCAACTGTGCCCTACTCATCTCATAAGGTTCGTACCCACCACTAGGGTTTTGTCCCTCTTGCCACTATACCTTCCATAACATGCCCTCTCCATCAAACTCCCCTCATATTAACATGATCAACATTCCCACTCGTGCTTAAAAGGACAAGGGCAAGGAGAAAGTGTTAGGAAATAAGAGATAAAATATGCGGAATAATCTCTTACAGAATCGCAACAGTAGAAACTAATATGCAGAAAATATTACAGATCTCAAATAAAAGTGCAGAATAAATAACACAACACAAAGAGACAATATTTAACGTGGTTCACCCAATTTGGGCTACGTCCACCAAGAATCACTTGCTCAGATTTTATTACAAGCCTTCACTCTCTCAATACAATACCCAGATCCGTTTGGAGCTATGCTCAACAAACTCTACAGAATTCAAACCCGAATTGAAAACACATCTGTAATACATTTGCTTGTACATGTATCATATGCATAAGACCATATAAATAGACAATTGCTTAAGCAGTTTGATAAAAAACCGTGGGTATCAAAACAATGGGCAAAAGACCGAAAAAACCATGGGCCCAAAAACAGCCCATAACGGTTACCCATTACCCATGGGTTAATGAACCACCCATGAAAATTTGCTTCGGGGGCTTCGCCCCCGAACCCCCTTTCATCGGGGGGCTTCAACCCGCCGAACCCCTCTGACCCGCTCACTGGCAAGCGGGACCGCCGTAAAAATACCCGAGTGTAACACATGGAAGGTGTACCATACTCTAACATGAAAATAGGCTCCACAAACATAACAGAAAGCAACTGCCCCATCAACCAACCTTGTACCCAATATACCATCTACACCCACACCCAAAGTCATCATTCATGGTCCTACATATCCCATTTCTGATGGGGACACACATCGTATAATGCTAAAACAACTACACCAATCCCCCCTCAAAATGTCTTTGTATGACCTCATCCAAACCTCTGAGTCACATCATCAAGCCCTCATGGAGTTCCTTCAATCTATCGAAGACTTACCAAATGACCCCACACCTGTAGCCTCCATCATTACCCCTCACCATGTAGCCTCTCTCACTAGGTCTTCCCCCTCCTCTACACCTTCACCCACTCGCCAAGTGGCCGCCCTTATTTTTACAGACGAGGAGATCACTCCCTTTCAGTCTGATGACCCTGACCCCACTATTTTTATCTCCATCTTTATCGATAATATACACATCTGATGCGTTATGATCAATGGTGGTGCTAACATTAACATTATCTCCTCCCATGCATACGCTCAAATTTAAATACCTGCCAACTGCATGCATAGTAACCCCATTATGTTGTGTTTCTTCAATGATGCCATAATCTCTACACTAGGTACCATGGTTCTCCATGTTCACGTAGGTACCCGCATCGTCTCGAAACTTTTCTATGTCTTAAAAGAGGAGTTCCAGTATAACTTGTTGCTTGGTCGACCTTGGATTCGTGTCATGGGTTGTGTCCCTTTGACGTTACATCGATGCCTCAAATTTGAATATGAGGGACATAATTACACAATTCCTGTTGACCCCTCACCTTTTAAGACCTGTAACATGTTATATCAACCTAATGTTGTGCTTGTACCGGTCAAGGCATCTGCCACCAAAACCACTTCACCTTCACCCACAAGCTCATCCACCAAAATTACCACTACTTCTGTTGCGTCTAACCTCACCATCCCTACTACAGTTGTAGCATCCATTGCTCATGCCCCTGCTTCCCCTTCTTCTACTGAGCCATCTATGCCCACTACCCACATACCAACTACTGATTCGTTAGAAGGTGTTTTTCAATGCCTCACTCTGGGGGAATACTACCTATACAATATTGATACCTTCCTCACCCCACAATAATATGGGAATCTACGTCAACACCCTAGTTATGACATTCACATCGGTGACGTTTTCTCTTATGTCCATCCCCACCTTCGCACCAACCTAAGGTATGGAGGACTTGATATGGCGACCTATAAACCCGAACCTCCATCCCAAGCCCAACAATTTTCCACTAACCTACACTCCCTCAACAACCTTTGTTTCACTCACACTTTCCTCCACCAATGCGCATGGAAAGGATTTGGCTTTAGTTTTTATGAACAAGGTTGCCACACTGTCATCTCCTGTACCTCTCGTAAACACAATGTTTGTAGTGGCATTGATTTTGAAGCTCCATCTTCTAAGAAGGTTCACATCGAACTTATTCAGGATGAGACATCTTCCCCCTATCATTAACCCAAACTACCATCCTTACCCACGGAGTCCATAGATCCTAAATCTATACCTCCTAACTTTTTTTTCATAAACACCATTTCCCTGGGACCGCTGACCTATCAACGTGATGGCGAGGCTCTCTCTTCTCTCCCATTCCTGTATCCTGACATGACTGATGACGATATGCCTTCAATTCACTTCATTCAATGTCAGGACAATGAGTCCATCCTAACCTACCTTGGTGTTGAAGACTCTTATATTCACCGATCCTTACCCTTCAAGATGCAAACCATGTTGAACGAATCGACCATCAAAATCAATATTAATACCAAGATGACCCGCACATTCTAAAGATAGGCCAATCTTTAGATGCTACTGAACATGAAGCCTTCACCTCTTTCCTTCAGGATCATAGTGACACATTCACTTGGTTCTAAGATGATATGCCTGGTATTGATCCTAAAAGTATGGTTCATAATATCGTGACCCTTCCTATGCCAAACCTATCAAACAAAAACTGCGGAAAATGCATCCTCACATTTCTCTTCTGGTCAAAGAAGAGCTTCAGTACCTTCTCTTGGTCTCCTTCATTCTACCCATTTATTATCCTCAATGGATTTCTAACATCGTTCCTGTCACAAAAGTGACAGGGGGACTCCACATTTGTACAAATTTCTATGACCTCAACCTTTCCTATCCCAAAGATGATTTCCCACTACCAGGTATTGATCAACTAGTTGATCTCACTGCTGGCCATGAAATGTTATCACTCATGGTTAATTTCTTGGGCTATAATCAAATATTAGTAGCTCCCAAAGATCAACACAAGACTTCCTTCATCACCCCTTGGGGGACTTTCTACTATAGAGTCATGCCCTTTGGCCTCAAAAATGTTGGTGCTACATATCAACAGGCCATGACTTAGATCTTCCATGACATCATGCATCACATATTGGAGGATTACGTAGATGATATGATTTCTAAATCCAAACATCGAACTAAACACCTACCCATTCTTAAAGTCATCTTTGAACGCCTCATCAAATATTGTGTTCGTCTTCAACCAAAAAAATACATCTTTACAGTAATTTCAGGGAAACTCCTAGGCTTCATCAGTTCTTTGCATGGCATAGAAGTCGATCTTACTAAAGTCAAGGCTATCCTTGAAATGCCACCACCCACTAATGTCCATCAACTTCGTAGCCTATAAGGTAAGTTACAATCCATTCATCATTTTATCTCGCAGCTTTCTGACCACTGTCAACCATTTCATCATCTTCTCAAGAAAGATGTTTCCTTCAAGTGGGATGAGTAATGTCAGAAAGCCTTTGAGGCCTTAAAATAATACCTCCTTCAACCACTAGTGCTCATTCCTCTTAAGGGTGACCAGCCCTTCTACCTATATATTTACGCCACTGACCATTCTCTAGGTTCCATGCTTGTTCATCGCGAATATCCATCCTATCACCCATGGATCCAACCCTACATACCACCATTGATTTCGGTGATGAGGATTTTGCACGACTCCTTGATCAGAATCATGTGGCCTTACAGTTCTACCTTTCCCATTCTTCCACTCGAGACTCCTCTAGTCAATTGATATATAGCATGTCGGTATCAACCCCCCTATCCTTGTTCCTATTGCTGCATTACCCTCACCTTCTTATCCCTCGGTAGTTTTCCAGCTAGGACCCATACCTATCATAACCGCCGCATCAGTAGTTTTCCTTGCACATGTCGTATTTGTTGTCCCCTTGTCCACTACCTAGACCATAGAATAATCTGCACCCATTGTCTCAGAAACACCCATTGTAACACAACCGCCCGTGGGGTCAGTGACCCCTACTCCATTCAAATATATCATCCTCTCCATCCCGCAAACATTTCCCCCAATCGCTATGAGAGTCATGAAAACCATCCTACCTACATACACCTGCTATCAACAACCCCTATCTCGTTTGTCACCCATTCTGGATATGTGCCTTCCATGTCAGTTCTTTATGCTCAACCTCCCTATCAGGTTCAATATCTGCCTCCTTATGCCATAGGAGGTGTCCCCCCATCACAACCTACCAATGACCTCATCAAGTTGATGATGGAAAAGATGTAAACACTAGAAGCATCGGTTTTCAGCTCACACAATTCCCCTCACCTATGATGAAATTTGTAATGATCCTATTCACCCCTCCATTCCCATTTGACAATACCCCATACATAGGGAGATGCCAAAATTCAATTTCTTTAATAACAAATAATATCTACAACAACATTTGTGGTCCTTTAAACATGGATGTTACCTGATTTCCCACAATGGTGCTTTACTTTTGAGGACTTTCCCAATGTCCCTGATAGGACCTGGATTGGATTGGTACAGTGGACTACAAAGAAACTCCATTTATTCATTCAATTAAGTAGCCCAAGCCTTTATAGATCACTTTTCCATTAGCACTGTTAAGAAGGTTACCATGACTGATCTATATTCCACGCGACAATATGACGACGAGTCTATCACTGACTTTGTCACTCGCTAGCGCAGCCTCATAAACTAGCTCACATTCCAATTGCCTCAAACCAAGCTAATAGAACTATTTACTTGGGCATGTGCTAGACACATCTCACCAACCTTGCAGGTGAAAAATGTTCTCACTTTTGATGAGGCATTCACCACGGCATAGAAATTGGAAATTTGTGCTATTGAGGAAAAGAAGATTCAACTTCGTAATAAGAACATCACGTTCAAATCAAATGATACTTCTTCGTCTTCAAAACCTCAAAAAATGGTCAAATCCCAAAGGATCTGCGAATGCCATAGTTCTAAAATCTGGCCCCCCTCGTTAAATAGGCCCATCCAAATCCCCTTATAATCTTTCTCATGCATAAGCTTTCGAATTCAGATGAGAACAATGAAAGTACACTTCCCTAGGAGAATCTTACTCCTCCATTTTGGAAAAGTTTTTGAAGGCAGGTGTCATTACCCTTCCACCCATAAAACCACATACTGGTTTCGACCTTGAGTGACCCATGCCCGCATGGTATAAGGAACACGACTTTTTCAACTATCATCAGATCAAAGGTCACAAAGACAATTACCGCATTACCTTCTAAAATATCGTTCAAGAAATTATAGACAATTGAGACTTAGTCTTGGATAGCCTAAATGCACCCGCTAACCAAATCCTACACATCTTCAAGAAGCCGTTCCCTAATCATGCCCTAACTTCCAACCAAGGGGGTAGTACCTCAAATAATGATAACATTGTCTGCGAGGTCCACACTATTTTTAATGACGCACCCGTATCTTCCCCATTGCCTTATATTCCTTCCAAAGATGAAATCTTAGCACGCGCTCCCATACCTACACTAGAACCTATATCATCTACTCCTCTACCCACAGAGGAATCCCCTTCATCTTCTCATTCACCTGTGAAAGAGCTTATAATTAGCACACTGCCTTCGACCCCTCACAATTCTGAGTTGTTGTCAGTGGCACCTCTCCTACTCATAGAAGATGCAGGTTCACCCACCTACACCAATGCAAGGAGAGCCCACTTCAGCTAGCCCATCCTCTCCCCTACCCCATAGAGGATACTATAGAAGTACCACCACCTATAGATGAACATTCACCATCAGACCTTCAAGATCTCCTTGATATTCTTTTGGCTCTCTTACCCACAAAGTTCAAGGCTAGCCAATTTCTCGGTATTTTAAACACATTTTATAGGAATTTCCACTCGGTCCACGTTGGCTCCACTTACAATAGTACCATTCTCATGCTTGGCCAATCGCTTGGACTATGTCAATAGATACTTACTTTGGGGGAATCTTCTACTTTATGTTTCAACACAAATGTAGTTGTCACTCGTTAACACCTCCACTATCTATCCAAAAGTGTTTTGGCCAACCACATCAAACAAAACCACAACTATCGCAAAATATCTCACGACACCACCCATGGTTGAACTCACACCTCTATCCATAACCCAACATGCATTTTCCCCCCAAACCCACTCCTTCATCATATTCCTTACCTAAACCTATTACTAATTTAGGGTTCATACCAAAAGCTAGCCTTACTCATCCACCCATCAAATTAGATTTAACTATGTCTTCCAAAACTAACACCGCACCTAACCTGGCCCCTATATAGAAGAGCCAATCTCCTAGATCTCATACCCCAACCTCGCCAACCACACCTTTATCACCTTCACCCCTTCCGTCAATCCTAGGACCTCATCCTTCGACCCTGGCCAAAAAACCCCCATCCATCGGTAAACCAAGAATGCAATAACCCATTTGCCCATCACAGACCTCTAATATACCCAAGCACCCCACACAACCTCCACCCTCACTTGTAACCTTCTTACCACCCATACCTCTAATTATGTCAATAATTTATGTACTATCCATGACTCTTCCTTCTCTTTAACTTGCGCCTCTTTCCCAACCTACACCACCTACCTCCACATCACCTTGGTTACCCCCATGAGTAACCCTCTATCTTCCACCATCCTCTTTTCCCTCTACATCTCGTGCACCCGTATCACCTTAACCCAAGAAGGTGCAAACTAAATCCAAAAATCCGCTACCCTCCAATAAGGTAGTTAAACAAACCACACCTTCTATTGCCAATTCATCTACCATGCCCCCACCCAAGCAGATACAACCAACACCTAAGACCACACCACACACAAAACTTATAGCCCAACCCACTCCCCCTCTTGCAAAGACTCTTCCTACACAATCATCCGCACCTGTACCTAAACCCACATTCACCTCCCATTATGAATCATTAGCAAGGTCCTACGCAAAAATTCTAACCAACCTCCTTGAAACTTCTGTCATCACATTACCACCTCTTAGACCTTACTACCCACTCAAACCAAAACCAAAAGAGTTTGATAAAACCAAAATTTTCTCCTACCATCATGTACCAGGACACGATGTAGAGAACCATAAGGCTTTGAAAGTTGCTCTTGTCAGTTGTGTCCTCCTGAATAAAAATTTTACGATGATGATCTTCTTGACGAGGACCCCATTTCACCTTCACCAATTTCCATAGTTCTTCCCTCATTACATACTCAGCGACTTACATCTCTACCACCACAACTCTTAGATCCATCCTCGAGATTTGAAATTAACATGGTTCGCATAAGAGAGTTGGGCAAACCACCACCCAAATGCAACTAAGCTCTACTCATCTCACAAGGGTCGTTCCCACCACTAGGGTTTTGTCCCTCTTGTCATTATACCTTCCATGACACACCCTCTCCATCCAACTCCCCTCAGATTAACATGATTAGCATTTCCACCCGTGCACAGAAAGAAAAGGGCAAGGAGAAATTAACTTTCCCATCAACCAACTTTGTACCCAATATGCCGTCTGCACCCACACCCAAAGTCATCATTTACGGTCCTGCATATCCCATTTCCGATGGGTGCCACACATCATACAATGCTAAAACAAATACACCAATCCCCCCTCAAAATGTCTTTATATGACCTCATCCAGATCTCAGAGTCACATCGTCAAGCCCTCATGGAAGTCCTTTAATCTATCGAAGTCTTACCAAATGACCCCACACCCGTAGCCTCCATCATTACCCCTCACCATATAACCTCTCTCACTAGGTCTTCCCCTTCCTCTACACCTTCACCCACTCGCCAAGTGACCGACCTCAATTTTGAAAATGAGGAGATCAATCCCTTTTAGTTTGATGACCCCGAACTTGTTTTATTCATCTCCATCTTTATCAATAAAATACACATCTGATGCGTTATGATCAATGGTGGTGCTAGCATTAACACCATCTCCTCCCATGCATACTCCCAAATTGAATTACCTTCCAATTACATGCATAGTAACGCCATTATGTTGCGTTATTTCAATGACGCCATCACCTCTACACTGGGGTACCGTTGTTCTCCATGTCTGCGTAGGTTCCTGCACCATCTCAGAACTTTTCTATGTCCTAGAAGGGGAATTCAGTATAACTTATTCCTTGGTAGACCTTGGATTCATGCCATGAGTTGTGTCCTTTTGACGTTACATCGATGCCTCAAATTTGAACATGAGGGACATAATTACGCCATCCTTACTGACCCCTCACCTTTCAAGACCTATAAGACCTATATCCTTATGATTTTTTCCTTATGAGTTTCTATATCTTTCATTATCTACCTCAACCGTCCTTGGTCATGTATGACCAGCATTGGTTACCTGTCATATTCTTTCCCATTCCCCATAGATGACCCCACTTAACCAACCCAACCACCGTTTTCCCTTACCCTCCCTTATTGCAACCAACCTCTATACCTACCTTACCTATACTTGTCCTTAATTACATTTTGGGACTTGTTATTTTACCCATACCTCAGCCCTACCCATGTCATGACCTAGCTACTTGTACCTGGAACATTTCTAGTGACCTGTGAACTCACGTTCTTGTTATACCTTATGACACTGTTATCCATGTTGTTTGACCTAATGACGTTACCTTGCCTTTTGCAATGACCATTTATCCTGACCCAACCTTTGGTGTACCGGAACATACCAAATGTTCCTTCACCTAACCTACGAAGTGCTTCTGCACCATATCCTATACCTTGAATACCAGAATCACCTAAACCTTGTTTGGATAAACCTATCAACCTAGACAATGTAGAGTTTACATGATCTTCAACCTGGTACTGTGCTGTAGTTTATATGTGTTTGTGCATTTTAATATTACTACCTTTGACCCTAACCCATTACCTAGATTACATGATTGGACCTTTACCCCTGTTGTCCACGTTCCTCTTTATCACATTCACCTTTTATCAAACCACTCGCCGATTCTGCCTTCTTCCTCATCAGTTCCTAGTTTTAGGGGGATCACCTTCACCCACACATGGGATAACCGCATCTTATTTTTGTTAGCGTCGCTTACCATTAAAGCTATGTAACAAAAAGGGGCAAAATTTAGACACCAAAATTGGGTCACACGCTCCTTGACCCTTCGTTAAATAATCAACTTGAACACACTCACCTAACCATGGCCCCTTACACCCCACACTAATATTAATTTAATTAATTTAATCCATGTCCTCACAATATTTATTATTTAATTATCTTAATTAAGATAATTCACACCACCACCTCACCTATACACTTCACCTAGCCACGTCACCCTAAGTCTATTATTAGTATGTTACCATAACTAACTAAGACCTAACTAAACCCTAAAAATCAAAGCCTACATTCCCTCTAACCACATTCCCGCATAAGAAAAGGTAACTCCTACTCTTTCCTAGATGAATAGAGATATCTAGAGGAAATCATTGTCATGATCTCCCATTTTTAGTAAACCTAGGGAATCCTGCCCTAACCGACACCGGTCACCCCTAAACCGAAACTGGTCAACTTAGAACCATTGTTAGGTCACCTTTTATTCCCTTTGGTAACCTTATTTTGAGGTTAACACATTTCTCAGAGAAAGAAAGCAGATTTAAAGTTGAATGCAAGCGAGACAAGCATCCTTTTATGCATCCATACATCCAGAGCCATCACCAGCATCAATCAGAGAACCATCGCATTCATGCGAGCACTCCAGGAAAGAACCACTACAGGACCATACACATATTCTATGATCAACCACCAGCACCACTCAGCCATAAGATCCTTAACACAGTAAGTATGGCCCTAAATAGTATAGTTTATTTCAGCTAGTAATCTTTATTACTCCTATTATTAATCTATTCTTTGCATGCTTATTGCTTCATAACCTACTTGCTTGTAAATCTAAAGATCCCTTTACCCACACCACCAAATCACCTATTCTCACCTGATGTATACTTTTGAGCATACCTAAGATCTTCATAGACCCTGTGTTCACACGCCCAAACTTTATTCGATCTTAGATCACCCATACCATTTAACCTATTTTGAGTTTCTTTCACCGCAACCATACCGACGCTGGTTACTCATAACAATGTGTCAGTTCTACCTAAACTGAGCATCATTCACATTCAAATGACGTTAGTCTCTATTTTTTACACCTTGACCAATAACATACCCAACAACCACCCTACCAGTTCACCTAAATAACCTAGAATTTGACCTTGACCAATCCCAGAACCTTGACAGACCCCTCACCTCTCAGATCCAACTATAGCCTAGCCTGTTGTGATTGGATTTTCTTATTGTATTTAAATGAGATACCTAAATCATATCAACTATAGTAGGACCTTGTTTATTTCTCGCATTAGCTTGTTTTAAATAGTGGATTGACAGCCATCTAGGAAGTATCACACTTCCCGGAACTAGCGTACGCTAGGCAGTCCACTGTCATATATCATTTAACTATATTTTTTGGTCTTGTTTTCTATTACAAGTAGTTCCTCCTAGCCAAAAGGAAGATCTCACATTCAGTTTTGGATCAAGAAGTCAGAACGGTGTAACAACCATCAACTGACCATCACTAAACATGTATTCCTCCTTGGCCCTTACCCTTATCTGTTTCATCATTTCGAAAAGGTAAAGAAAACAGTGAAATAGTTTGCACATGTCAAGCTATAAGGAGGCAACAATGGAAGCAACATTGAGATAAAAAGCTATGTTGAAGAGGATAGAGTCTGTAATGGGAGGAATTTTCTTCCCCATTCTCATTTTTTTTAGGATTATCTTGGTTTAGTAGGGTTTAAATGATCCATTCTTGCAAGTTTAAGTTCCTTTTAATAGATTTATCTGGTTTAGGTTTTTTTTTTCCAACCATTGTATAATTGTTTTGTTCTAGAGATACAACCAGGTTTCATTATGGAATTTTTATCTATTTGAAAATATATGTAATGGTTCAGATTTGATGAATGCAAATTTTCTTTTTAGTTAAGTTATACTAAACTTTTATGTGAAGGTATATAGATGGGCATATAGATAAATGTGTGTATATATCCTATACATATACTTGTTGATGGATATCATTAAATATTTTATTATGTTTTTCAACGTTTAAGATTCAAAACTGGCATTTTTGGGTCAAATCTGGCCTATATTTGAAAATATAGACATTACAGGGTGAACAACATCATTCTCCTAACCGATGTCGGTTAGGCCAAGCCTGCTGACACCAGTTACGCTAGTTAGTGTTGGCCACTGAGGATTCAATATTTTTAACAAAAGGGTGCATATACACATAATTCTATATATGTTAGCATATATATTGAACATGTATGTACACATGAGTTAACCTACAAGTATGGTACAGACAGAAACATATGTTTACAAATAAATACATCTAAATTTCAGTATTAACCAATTATGTAGGGACTTCATTTTACAAAAAGGGAAAGCATGGAGCTATCTTACTATTTACACTTTCATGTAGACTTGCAAATTGATTTCAAAATACAATATACATTAAAGACATTTATTTTTGCTGAGATGAATGCAGATAGTAAAGGAAAATTTTCATGAAACTTATAAGGAGATAAAACTAGAATAAAATACCTTCCAAACAATACCGAGTTTTAATATTTACAAACTGCAACTTTTCAACCTTTTTAGATCTCTACCGATTTTCCAAACATGCCTTAAAGGTAGATTTCTAAAACAACTTTCCAACTAGTTTTAAAATTACAAGTATGTATAAATTTCACAATTAAACTCAAGGAAATACAATCCTTTCCAAGTGGACATTAAGTACAATTTTTTTTATTAAAATTTAAGATTAGTCTATCCCTTTCTAATTGGCTTCTAAATAAGGAAAACAATTCAATAATTACAGCTTTAGAGTCCTTCCAATTTTTCCTTCAAATATAATAGTCTCACGATGGTTTAAAAATAAAATAAAAGTTAATATAATCCAAGACACTATGATAATTCTTCACCGGGAACTCTATCATTTACACCCAAAATGGTGGAGACAAACATGCAAAATGTCTGTAAATTATAATATCAACATGAAAGGAATACTAGAACTCCTCCAAAGCTATGGGAGCAACTTCTCCATCATGATCTTTTACACACCAATTTCAAAGCTAAATGAGCCTCTTTATTTATAGAACTTCCAGATCTATCTCTAAGAAATGCTCTCCTCCCAACCAAATCTCAATCTTTTAAGGGGTGGGTTCCACATTTTTAAACTTTTTACAAATAAAAATACACAAAATATTTATGACCTCACTCCTTGAAGTTATACTTACCCCGCTTCATTGACACCTTGACTATTACCATACTATACATTAGTCGTCTAACCAAGCAACAATGAAGAGGAGTTGACAACCTTGACATATTTTAGCAAGGGCTGTAACATCTAAAGACATGAACCACACACAATGAAATTTCAACATGCAACATAAAACAATAAGAAGAAACCTACAATTTTCTTTCCATAATTCACAAACACTCATTCTTAGAGTCAAAACGAGAGATGAAACATGGGCAGCCCCATTTTACCTCCCAAGTAGGTTAAGTTTCCAACTTGAAAACCTCTAACACTCCAACCTACACAATCTCTTATGCATCCCTCAAACTCTTATGACTCCCTCAAGTAAATTTTACAAAATAATTAAGATTTTTCCCCTTATCCCTCCACAAGGTGGAACACTCTTCCCACAAATTCCTCCAAAATTCACATAAACTCTTATACCTCCCTAATGGATCCTATTTTCTTCCCCCCTACACCTTCTTAAGGAAAAGTACCGAACCCAAGTCATATCCATACATTTAACAATTTTTTACTCCATAAACAATAAAAAAAAATGGATCAAGATCCTACCTTGACATTTTTGGCACCTTCACTTTCCAAGCAATCCATAAACTTCAAACTCCTTTACCAAATAAGCATCTCCCAAGCAAGCAATCTCCAAATCCAAAACCCAAGAAAAAACAAGTCAAAACAAGTAACCCCAACACCCTCCAAAATATGTAATTAAATAGAAGAGAAGGAGAGAGAGGTGATGTGGCTCCATATAGGATTCCAACTCATCTCCCTAAAATCCACATCACCAAGCTCAAAAAAATACCAAAGCATAATTAAGAGATAGCTTGAGCATATGACGTTGCCAATCTTGCACACAAGCTCAAATTGCACATTTCAAAACCAATTTAGGAGACCAAGAGAAAGAGAGAAATGATTGCATATTTTCCACAAAAATATCATGATTAGGGGCTAAATATGACCCCTCAAGTCATAGGTATGTTTGGGGAAATAATTTAAAGATTTTGGGATGAGTAAAACTTGTCCCACAAGCCTTCAAAATGGGCTCAAAGCCAAAATCTGAATTTTAGGTTTAGGGTGGCACACATACCAATGCCAATTAAAAATTCAAACAAAAGGAAGGAAGGAATAAATTGTATTCCAGTGAATATCTAACCCTCCCAAAAACCACATCATCACATTGCATTAACCCTTACAAATTAATCATAATTAAGCTAAAGACACACATAAAATTCCTAATGATCAAAAGGAAACATTAGATCACAGTTAACAATTTACATATCTAAATTAGGGGTACATTTATGACATAGAAACATAAGGGTACAAGGGGTACATAAGAACATAAATGAAATCACAACATCTACATTAAAATAAATAACATAACCACATACAAATATAATAACATAAATACAAATATAGGTGCTCTCCCATGGAGTCCTCATATAAGACAACAACAAGAAGATGATGCAACACAAAACATGACTCTTGTCAGGTGACCATGTTGTGAACTTGTGCCATTCACTTCATGGTTGGCTTTCCTAGTCTCTCTTTGTTTGTGTGATCTTTGTTTCCTGTAATCACAAATAATGACCACCTTCAGCCTCATGGCTGCTTCAATACATCATGGAAATAAAACTTATATAAAGAATCATCAGATATCCACAGTACGTAATTCTATTATAATTGAAAAATTTACAATGGTTCATGATCACATTTTACATTTTATGACAATCATGCAATCCATATATTGATCATCAAAATCATCTTGGAATAAATAAATCCATAATATCAATGTAAACATGGTTAGACAATGCATAAAAACATAGTCACAACTACTTTGAATCTAAGATGTCAGTATATAAGGAAGAAATATTAAATCAACATGTGATACAATGTCTAAACATTGTCTACTACACATCAAAACAATGCACGATAAGATTCAATCATCTTAATAATAAAATATATGTATATTCTAAATGTATGCCATCCAAAATAATATATCAATAACAATGTCTCCAAGCATCTAGTAAGCAAGATTATAATATGTACAAGTGTCGAAGAAAAGTGGGCATTACATATCCCTCCCCTTAGACTCAAACTTCCTCCTAGAATTTATTGGAAAAAGTGTGGGAACCAAGCCTGTATAAAATTGACATCCTTCTAAGTGGTTGATGTCTCGTCATAACGATCCCACTGGGCACGTGCACCTAATCAATCTCATGGCCTCAAAGGGCTAGATTCCTACACTCTATAATGCACACAT
Source organism: Taxus chinensis (assembly GCA_019776745.2). Taxonomy (NCBI): domain Eukaryota; kingdom Viridiplantae; phylum Streptophyta; class Pinopsida; order Cupressales; family Taxaceae; genus Taxus; species Taxus chinensis. The sequence goes on from CM034147.1 coordinate 860,193,093, forward strand.
GATCCACCATCATATGTCCCTAATCCTTAAACCTACAATACAGTTGAATTGAATACATTAGAAGGATATGGAAAATATCTCTAAAGAACAGAAACATGGAAAACATCATGCACATGAGACAATCTGAGTGACAAGGCTAAGAAGTAGGAAATGGGACCGATCCGCTCTAAGATATCAAATGGACCCATGAATCTTGGAGCTAGCTTAACATTTTCCACAAGGAATAGGGATCTATATGTACCCAAAATTCAAGGGTACTGCACCACCGGGACAATGTAACACATGCCCCAATGATGATACAGGTCTCCTCGCAAGGTGTTCGGGATCCAGAAAACCTCTCCAAGTATGCGTTAACATCCCGCATGCCTTGCTTAGCCCTTGTGTGCTTTGTTTTCTCTTTTCCCCTCCTTTTCTTTGCCTTTTGGTCTTCAGTGACGAAACCGCCGCCCTGCCTGGGCGGTGGTCTCGTGACCGCCGCCCTGGCAGGGCGGCAGTCCTGTAACCGCCGCCCTGCTCAGGACGGCGGTCCTTCACGCATTTTCCAGAATGCTATTTTTAACACGACTCACGTAAATTTCAATGTTTACCAGCTTTTTTCACCACCTTTGCTTGCATTTATGATTTTGGTTCCCTGGAATAGTGTTTTTGCCATTGTTTATAGTTTAAGAGTTCAATTTGGTTTTTACATTTGGGTAAATGGGAATGCTATAAATAGCTGGCTTGTGCTCAAGCAAATGGCCCCTCAAATTTGCCTCTAAATTTCTCATTGCAATAGATTAGTCTTTCATTTTGCTTAGAATTCTTAGTTTCATTCATTGCATGCCTAGTTAGTGTTGTTATGTTGTTAGGAAGCCACATATCCATCTTGTGCAAGTAGTGTTGCTATCATTTCATCTAAATCCATTGGAATAGGATAGTCTGATTTACCAATAGGAAGCCATTAAAGTTACAGGTTTTGTTCTTCAAACAGGATAGTTTCAGGTTCTGGACGTTTTATGTTGCATGACTCGCAATAAATCCCGCTAGGAATTGCATAAGCCAAGCTCTGTACTCTTGCGCTATCCCTCTCCTACTCGCATTGTATTCAGTCTGTATCCTAAGCTACCTTTGTTCCAATATCTACTTCTGTTGATGCTAGCATTACATGCTTTTCTGGATCCATGTGAGCACGAAGGAACGAGGAGATCACACTGAGGGGACAAAAACCACACACACCATCGGATTCGCCACTGTTATGCAAAATCTAGGTTCTAGCTTTCAAAGTTCTAGTTAGAAGCATATCAAATAGAGTAGCCAATCACTTCATTTAAGTTAATTTTACTTTCGATATTACCAGGGAAGCTGTGGGGATTGATAGTTTCTGAGAAACTATGATTCATTCCTCACTTCTGAGGTAGGATCGAGAGTCTTTCAAATAGATTAGATCAGTTATTTCATTATTTAGAATAGATTTACAACTGCACAGGCAAGTAGCTATACTCGGTTGCTTTGTTTGTTTTAAATTTGTCATTAGATTAATTGTCAAATTCTAGATATATTAAAATAGTTGCTCCTTCAATTTCATTCATATAAATTCATCAGAAAAATACAAAAATAAAGAAGTTATATATGCTATAAATACACTTCACATAGTTAATTTTACTTTGTTGCAATTGGATTTACATTGTTGCTTTTATATGACAATCACAGGACCTAGAGAGCCCATAGAATATGTATTCGAGCCAATCATGCCCCAACCCAATCTCATCATAGCAATAACTGATATAGATCAAAATCTTAGGATCCAAGTCTTCCAAACAACAGAAAATTTACAACAGATCAACCTCCAGTTAAGCAGGTTAAACATAGAAGACGACCAAGCGCACACGTTTTGGTCAAATCAACCAAACTACAGATTACCCTAGATAAATATTTGCATGACTGTAGAAGGGCTTGAAAGAGAGTAAACATGTTTGGTTGTGATCCTTTGGTCCCACAGCCAGACACAGGAGACACTCTCACAGAAATAGATACTAGCTTAAGAATTCAGGTTGCATGAACACCTGTGAGATACTCTGAAAAGATCACACAACTATTAATTTTGAATATAGAGGCTGAGAAAGCATATGAGTATTGGATATTAGGGATTAGGGACTGAGTCCACACATGACCATAGCAGGACCACAACAACCGTGAATCTACGGTTGTGACCCACAAATCCCACAACCCAACGAATCCATAGGTGAATCAGACATAGATGCTGGCCTACGCACATTAGTATTCAGATCTACTCCACTTCCACCTATCATCATCGAACATTTATCCTTGTTAGACGTAGCAGCTAACAAAGCTAAGAATTTCTGGACCAGGCCAGAGAATTGCCCATAGAGTCAACTATATCCACCATCCACCCTATGACCTTATCTGGAAACATACACGAAACTATCCCAGGTCATTTTTTGCGTATTCCTCAACCCATAGATCGAATCACATGCCAGAGCTCGATATTGATTGGAGCCTTCGAGCAGTCATCCTTACCGATCGATCTATCACACCAGTTTAGGTTAGGAGGGCCTTCTTTGCCTTAGATTCATAGTTTCCACTAGTGCGTGTTGAAGACATTAGATTGCCTAACTATTTTGTCTGCATCCACACATATTCCATCCCCACCGGCTGTCTCGGCATGACCTCAAGAGGTCGGGTGCGAGGAAGAGTTACTTGTAGATTCCCACACTCACTTGTCACTTTTCCATCGTACAAAATTGGTGAACCCAACGTGAACGCAAGTGTTTTCACATCTTTTCCACCTCATCAGTCTTTGCATTTTCCTAACAAAATTGGTGAACTTGGAACAATTTTTCACCTTCTATTTTAGTGTTTCTTCTCATCCACCTTCGCTCTTTCCCATTATTCTGCGGGTATTCATATACCCCCCGAATATGTCGAGGATTCGATGCATATGGTAGACCTCTCCTAGGTCTTGAGGCATACTACACTCAAATGAATAGACAGTCATCACCCTCACTCTCAGTATGGGGTGACAACTAATCAACTAACCAGTTGTCAACACAAAATCCATCTCCAAGGGTCAGATATAGCTCATCTTTCCAAACAGAGGAGTTGGATCAGCTCGCTCAAACACAACAAACAGAGCCTTCAGGCTCGAACAATATGACGTTCACAGGAGAATCTAGGTTCATCTCCTCAGGTACTACTTAGACCACAAATTAGTAGACAAACTGATCCATACCTGGTTTTAGATGATGAACATTCAGTATGTTATGCCAAGAATGAACAACGTTCTCGAAGTATGTAACCACCTATAGGAGGTTTACAAACACAACCCGAGGTCTCTTTTCAAGAAAATACCTCCATGCCACATATAAGAAATACCCTCGGGGAAACTTGGCAGGACAATGATCAGTTCTATCACATGCCTATACAACAAGATATACAATAAACACCACTAAGGAAAAATACCGTGACTTCACCAAATGAAGTCATTTCAACGTTAGTAGAAAAAGTGAGGGGGTTAGAACTTGCTCAAGCAAATCACCATTCTCAATTCATGCAAGCAGGAAATTCTAATCCTCCACACCATCCTAGCCAAGTAGACCTCCTCACAGGAATAGGCACGTTAGGCATGACTCCTCAGTATTCACAACAAACACCAACAAGACCCACCATTTCTAACACCACTCTGATACCTCCCAGTCTAGTACAGAATAATCCATTCCTAGACAGTACCCCTTCATACTTAAACATATACTCCAAATCACCACAAGGGGACATGTTCTCCTCTCCTGGCATGTTTTCTCAAACACAGGGGCTACCTTATGCCCCTGCCAATGCATACGCTACACCATATCAACAACCCATTCCACCTCCACACCCTCAGCAGGCACCATCAATGGTCGAAACCTATGCGATAGGGACATATTCAGAATACTTGAAGGAGCCCTTAGATTTCACCATATGAAGCATCATGCTTCCAAGACCTCTTCCCGATTTACCCAAATACAAAGGTGAGGGAGATCTGAATGCACATATCAAGGCTTACGCTACAGCCATTCGAGAACTACTCCCTTGGGATGGGGTTGTTGCTAAAATATTTCCCAAAACCTTGGAAGGTATCACTCTCGATTGGTATTATAGAATACCTGAGGCTTCCATCCATTCATTCAAACAACTCGTTTCATACGTTCATCAAGGCATTTGACATGAACAAACTATTAAGAACAGGAATCAGGGAATTCTTGCACATTAAGCAGGAACACAATGAATCTGTTGCTCATTTCATCCAGAGGTGGCGTACAGTTCTTTATTCTTCAGCCAGTGCTCCAAATATGGACCAAATGGAACTATGTGATTTATTCCTTCATTCTCTCAGCAGAGAAGTGAAGGAAGAAGTCCAGAAGTTCCCACTAAGGACTTACGATGAAGTACTTGAGAGCACTCTCCGAATAGATCAAGTGGCAATAGATAGCGGTCGTAAGACATATGGAACAAATGGGAGGTTAATCACCTCCAACCAGAATACTACAGCTTATCCTACTACCACAAGCGTCAATCAAGGACCTAAAATCCTTAATAGAAATCATGGAGTGACAACAGATGGAGTAACTGATCAGGCCAAAAGGGTAAATGTTGTGAATACTCCACCGCTAATAAACAACCAACGAAACAACAACTTTACCCCAACAATCAATACAGTGGATTTTAATCATCCACAACAACAACAACAACAATGATGAAACCCTACACAGGGTCCAAGCCAAAACTCAACTGGATATCAAAACCAGAATCCAAAACCAAAAACAACAAATGCAAAACTTTAATCCTAATAGGCAACGGTTTGATCAGAGTTTTGGGCCACAATATACACCAAACCAACAAACTAGGAATTACAATCCTAACTCGTATTGTGGTTTCCACAAAATTTGGGGCCATGACACTAGAACGTTCGTGACTACGATAAATTCATGCAACGTTTTCCAGAGGAACAAAGATAACTTTTCATAGATATGTTCTTGGCAGATCCTACGTCACCAGCACCAAATACTTTTACAGGGGCAGTTTCCCCTCAAAATGCACCCCTCAAGATCTTCAATGATCCGCTCCCAAATCACAACAACAACAAGTTAAATTCAAATGGGACAAACAAGGGTGTAATGACAGGAAGTCACGATCATGAAGCCTCGACTTCATTAAATCCATTAGTTGCGCCACAATTAGGAAGTCAACCACGACCCAAGATAGTCGGTTTAGTGGAGTTAGATGCCGAACTACCCGTGGAAGCTATAACAAGGACACGAGAGTATTCCTCTCAGCCAAATCCAAGTTACCTACCGGAGACAGATAACATCCAACAAATGTTAGTAAGACCCGTAGGTACCTACGATTTAATTAGTGATCTAACAAAAACCTTCTCGCACATTTCTTTTTTGGACTTACTAAAGAATTCTCCTACCCACAGGGCTGCTCTTTTAGAGGCATTAGGTTTAGGCCATCTAATTAACATCACTCCACCTCCCGAAACACAGGTAAACCATATAGACTTTGATATCCACCCTCCGGGGCAGCCGGATAGGGATACCAAATTCATATTCGAAATAAACAAAATGCCAACAGATGCTGAGATTTCATGCCGAGGTGATCCAGCCTTACATTTGCAAGTATGGGTTTATAACAATTATGTAAATGCATGCGATGGTTGACGATGGGGCAGTGGTTAACATAGTCCCCTTCTCTTTCCTTCAAAAGCTAGGGTATGGAGAAACGAATTGTTCCACGACTCGAAATACACTAAGAGGCTATGATAGCCTTAAAGCCACCTCGATTGGAACTATAATACTACCGGTCACCTTAGGACCCAAAACAATCCTGACTGAGTTTTATATTATAGATCGGGAAACTAACTATAATATGATCCTCGGCCGACCATGGATACACCGTATGAAGGCAATCCCTTCTATGTTATTTCAAGAAGTAAGATTCTTGCATTTAGGAAAGATATTCGTAGCCAAAGGTGATCCAAAACCATTTGATATACACCTGGCTGACTTAAAGAAAAGACCAGGCATTCACTCAGAGTTTGAACTCCCAACAAACCAACTTAATAAACCCACCGACGCAAAACCAGAAGAAAAGTTGGTACCTATGACAGATCTTGAAACTATGAGCCTAGCCAAGATGATCCCAGCCCTCAAGGATGAGGCTAAGATTGTAGAAACAGTATCATTAGGAACTACTGCAAAAATTGTTGAATTACTAGAACAGGATCTACCAATGTTCCTACCATTTGATTCTGTAGGCATGGGATACACCCTAGGTGTTGGTTCTCTTCCCAGCAGTAGATCTCTGCATGGTAGAGGTAGAAGATGTTAACACAACAAATATCTCAACACCCATATTCCCAGCTAAGTATTGGACTCTCCATTTCGATGGAGCTAGATGTCGTTACGGAGCTGGGGCAGGTGTAATTGTTACTTCTCCCAAGGGAAAAGTCCTACCATTTCCTTTAAACTAAATTTTGAATGTACAAACAATGGCGCTGAGTATGAAGCCCTCCTCCTTGGCCTCATCTTAGCTAAGAGGATCGGTGTTAATAATATCAGGGTGTTAGGAGACTCACAATTGGTAGCAAACCAAGTCTCTGAGGTGTATGAAACCAGAGTCGAGCACTTACAACTCTACAAAACAGCTGTATTGAATTTAAGCAAGGAGTTTGACTTCATATCAATTGAAGCAATCCAGCGAGAGAAAAATCTTCTCGCTAATTCAATAGTGACCTCGGCATCACGCTTCACTCCAAATAGTAAGTTGGAGGGTACCCATTTCATGGTATCCCTTCGTATTGAACCATTAGTAAAAAAATGTCAAATCCTCTTTTAACAAACAGAAATGAGGGAACAAATCTACTATCCTAGACCACATTGATAGTGATACAACCACTCTGAATTACTTAAACGCCTATGCAGCGTTACATCTCACCCATCAGATGATAGATTTATCCTTAATCCTGCATTCATCTTCCTACTTCGGAAATCCCATGACAGATCTTCCCCCACGAGAGGAACTTAGCATACACACAGAAAAAAGATTAAATGGAGATAATTTGGAATTACTGTTATCCAGAAATACACCCCTCCTGATTTTGAAGACATGTAACAAATTCTCTAACCTCATGAAGAAACAATTGATATTAACATCAGAACAGAGGTCATGAACCAAGGATCCCCTGAAGTTAGGATCCTCATTAAATCCATCGGTCCAAGTAGAAATACACAATCAAATCCTCAAGGAACATCAAAAAATTTTGCATTTAAATAAGGACAATGACAGGGGTTGTACCATACATTGCCATAAAAAACCTCGTCACTAAATCAGATGCAAAGCTAATCCTAAAAAAAAAGTCGGACCAATGGACTAAGGTAGCGAACCGGCCGAAAGAGGAGGTAATGAAACTCCTCCAAGTAGGTCATCAAGCCATTTGGGACAGTGGGACAAAAGGATTCCCGCGGGACGCGGAAATCCGAATGGCCGAAATGAGAAAATCTGCACTAGACTTCCGATACATTAAAAGGCAGTTTTCTGGGACTTCCGTTACCATTAGTACGCGAATCATTGTTGATGCAATAGCCTGGATTTGATTGTTGTCTCTCATGGTACGTGAACCGGATTCTCGGGATCGGCCGAAATCAAACTTTCAGTCAGGGAGCGCGGGACAAAAGTCAACCGGCCGAAGGGCGAAACGAGTAACTCCTTGGGGAACCCGATTGCTATGTTGTTATGGGACATTCGGGCTCAAGAATGCTACGCGAACCGGCCATACCAGCCGCTAAATGGATAATTTCAGCACTAAAATTGACAAATGGGACAAAGGGACGCGTGGGACGCGAAAAGCCGAAGCGGCCGAAGCAGAGAAGTTGTGAGTCAACGTTTCCGGAAGTTCAAACGGTCATTCTTTTGACTCTGAGCTCCGATCACCCTTCAGAAAAATTGGACTTTCTGGAACGAGCACAGGAGAAAAAGCTCCAGTCAGTTACAATGCTCATCTTCCCGTCGAATGACAGAAAACGCCTGCCAGACCCAAAATAGCTGCCCGCACTCAGAAGGCCATAACTTTCCCATTTCTCGGATGAAATTCGCACAAAATTCAGGTACCGTTTGGAATTTTGGTTCCGAGCCCGATGCAAATTTTGATAAATCATTAAATTCACAGATTTGATCAAGAAATTGATTGAGATTTTTAAGAAAACATGGCCTAGGGTCCCCAGAATGTTTTATTTAACTAGCTGGGAGTGCAATTAAGAGGCATGGTCATCATTTGAAATTTCTCTGCAAAAAACAGCACATGGGACAGTATGGGGAGCCTTTTGCAAGCATATGGCTATAGTCATTTCACTCAATTTAACCTCTTACAGGTGGTTGAAGGACAGATTTCGGGATTTCCATTTTCCGGCTTCTCTTCTCCTTCTCATGTTTTTCTATAAATTGGAGTGTTGGGCTCATTGTCCCAAACGGGGAGAGTTTTTGGGTAACAAAGCTCTGGAAAAATTGACTTTGTGAAGCCAGTGTGTCTGCAGGCCCTTGTAGTGGACTCCTTGCATGGTGAAAGACCAGGCCCTTATCTTGTAATAGATGTAACTATGCATACCATCCGGAGCAATAAAATAGAACTTTTGTGGATATACAATTCCCCTGCTGTGTTTTCTTGCATTCTTCTTGCCCCTTTGAATCTTTCTCATAAGAATATTGTGTCTATTAACATGTTATTGCAGGGATTCATTAGCACAAGAGTATGCTTGGAATATTGTTGTGAATGCAAACCTGAGAATGGAGAACTGTTATCACCTCTTCTAGTGTGCACCAGCCTCTGTATTTCACACATTTGGAGATTACTCTCACACCCTCCTTTTCTGGTGTATCAACGCTTTAGTGAAGGCTTTCATTTTATGTATTCTCTCTCCCTGGTCCCTTCATAGAAATTTAGATTAGAAGCAGTTAGCTTATCCTGCATTAGAGTAGATTGTGGCAGGTAGTTTAGGAGCAAGAACCAGCTTTCTCTGGAGGTCTATCTCAAGTAGCAAGTCCCACAACTTGGAGATAGTACGCCTTTAGACCCAATCACTGCCGTGCATTCAAGTAATGCCATAACTTTTGCATTTCTCAATGAAATCACACAAAATGGAGACGATCTGGAGTTACCTCCAGCCCCACCTGAGTTTGAAGAAGGTAATGCTTCATTAATCAAAGAAACAATTGATATTAGCATCGGAATGGAGGATGAACCGTGGATGGGTTGAAACTAGGATCATTTGTTGGTTGGGAGTGGAAGTAGAAATACACACTCAAATCCTCACAGAACATGGGACAGTAAGGCTTTTGCATTTAATGTATAAGGAAATGACAAGGGTTACATGCATCTTACAGTAACCTCGTCACTAAATTTCGAGATTTGCATTTTCCGATTAAACAAAAATCAAGACCAATGAAACCAAAGGTAGCTCTCATGGTAAAGGAGGAGAGTAATGAAACTCCTCCAAGTAGGATTCATCAAGCCAGTCGATTACTCTCAGTGGGTATCTAATATCGTTCCTGTTCTTCAAAAAGAATGATACGCATGTGCATAGACTTCCGAGACATTAACAAGGCGTGTCCTAAGGATGTACTTCCCATTACCATCCATAGACATTCATTGTTGATGCAACAACCTGGATTTGAGCTTTTGTCTCTCATGGATGGATTCTTCAGGGATACAATCAAATCATAATATCTGAACAAGATGCAAGCTAAAACCACATTTATCACTCCTTGGGGAACCTATTGCTTATGTATGTTATGCCATTTGGTCTCAAGAATCTCACGCTACATACCAGCGGGCTATGACATATATATTTCACGATCTTATTCATAAAATTATGGAATCCTACGTAGATGACTTGTTGGCCAAGGCCAAGAAGCGTTGTGACCATCCGGAAGTACTTCGCGTCATTCTTTCACGTCTAATAGAATATGGAGTCAGCTAAATCCAGAAAAATGTGTCTTTGGTGTAACAGGAGGCAAGCTCCTAGGTTACATTATATAGTCACGAGGGATTGATGTTGACCCAACCAAAATTAAGGCTGTTCTCGAAATGGTCCCACCTTCGGATGAATCTGGAATCAGGTCATTTCTCGGAAAGCTTGGTGCAATCCAGAGATTCATCCCGGACTTAAGTTTCGTCATTCATCCAATCAACAATTTACTCAAGAAAGATTATAGTATTGATTGGACCGAAGATTGCAATGAAGCTTTCGAATGCAGTTAAGTGTTTCTTGTTATCACCACCTATGCTAATGCCACCTAAGCCAGATCGCCCGTTAATTTTATATTCGCGAGCTACCAATGTCTCGCTAGCCTGTATGCTGGCTCAAGAAGACAATGACAAGAGAGAACGTGCGATCTATTTCATTATGTCGAACATTGCTGAAACGTGACATATGAAACATGTTATACACATAGGCAGAACGAGAATGCCTTGCCATAGTCTTTGCAACCAAACGCTTAAGACATTATATGCTAAATCAAGAAACAAGGGTCATTGTAAAGACAAAGCATTTACGAACTTTCCTCACGCAAGGGTCCTTGTCTAAAAAGGCTGGACACTTTATAACCTTAATGGGTGAATTTGAATTAACATTCATAAATCAAAAATCCGTTAAAGGACAAATCATTGCGGATTGGTTAGCTAATAACCCACTAGATGGAGGCGATCTAGTAGATCTGGACTTTCTTGATGAATGTGTATACTACATCAAAACCAGACCTCCCATCTCTGAGTGTCCTTGGTATACTGATATTATTAATTATATCATGGATCATAGATATCCGGAAGGTGTTACACTACAACAAAGAAGGTGGTTACGTATTATTGTAGCCAAATACGTCATTATAGAGCAAGTGCTCTATCGAAAAGCGTTCGATGGAATGCTTCTAAGATGTGTCGACACAAAAGAATCTAAGAAGATTCTCCATGAATCTCACAGTGGAATGTGTGGAGGCCACTTCGGTGGCCATGCCACCACTCGTAAAATACATCGGATGGGCTATTTCTGGCCTACTCTAGAACACGATGCAGTAGAGTTTGTACGAAGGTGTCATAAGTGCCAAGAATTCTCCCATGAGATCCACATGCCGGCACAAGCTCTACAACCAATCGCTACTCCATGGCCCTTTTCTACGTGGGGCCTCGATTTGATAGGGAAATTCTCTCCCTCGTCTACAGATGGCCATAATTTCATAATCACGGCCACCGAATATTTTACCAAGTGGGTAGAGGCTATGCCTCTTACTACTATACCGGGTTCTGTAATCGCCAAGTTCATTTTGAACCAAATCATTTGTAGGTACGGTGTCCCACAAATCATTATCTCAGATAATGGGACTTCTTTTAAGAATGATGAAGTTCACGAATTGTGCAATAAATTCAAAATAAGCCATCATACGGCCTCCTTGTATTACCGCCAAGCCAATGGACAAGCTGAAGCGACAAACAAAACATTAAAATCCATTCTCCTTAAAACGGTGAAAGAAAACAAATGAGATTGGCATTTGAAGTTATATCCGGCCTTATGGGCCCACCGAACCTCAATAAGAACACCAACAGGGAGTGACTCCTTTCTCGCTAGTATTCGGGATAGAAGCAGTTCTCCCGCTTGAGGTTGAAATACCCAGTCTCCGTATCTCATTACAAGGGATTCTGGATGAAGATGCTTATAGAGAAGCACGTCTCTCCCAACTAGAAAGCCTAGATGAAGCTAGGTTAGATGCTGAACAGTGGCACAGAGTCTATGCTGACCGGATGTGCCGGCAGTATAACAAGAAGGTCTATGAACGAGACATATATGAAGGTGATCTAGTTCTAAGGCTAAATAGCCGGATCGATAAAAAGACTGGCGAAGGAAGGAAGTTCCAACCCAAATGGTTGGGCCCATACCGAGTAATGAAGGACTATGGAAATGGTGCATATCTCTTATGCACACTAGAAGGTGAGGAATTTGGTGAAACAGTCAATTCCCTACACCTTAAATGATTCTATGCATAAACAACCGGCACTATTTATATAATTATAGCTACATTGCATCTTCATATAGTTAGGATCATTTTGTCTGCTTGTTTTCGTACAAATTTCTGATCGAGGAAATTATTCTTAAAAGAGCAATTCATTATAAAATTCTGATGGTATTGACATAAACACTCTAAAAATACTTCTCCATTTCCATGATATCATCAACTATTTCGGAATCATTTCATCAAATAAAACTAGATCTATGACAAAGTCTTAACGGTAACCATACCAAGGTCTGCATGCTTGTTCTCACTTTTGGTTTCTTCTTAGGATAGGTGTCTTACCTATGGTCTGTTCTAGAAGCTTCATCGTGTCACATCTATCCCATATGTATATCTCTTTGGAAGTAAGAGCATGCTGAAATTTTGCTCAAGTAAACGAATCAAATATTGATCAAACATAAAATTTTAATTTTACACATTTCCTTGCCCCACCAACCTTTGGTGATGAGCTTGCATCTCTTACTAGTGATGTAGGGTTGGGAAAGGATGGAAATGCCCTTACTCGCCTATGCCTTGCCCATGGTGATAAACCCACGCTTCTTACTAGTAGAATGGGGCAAGGTGTAGGGGGTCCTCTTGACAAACAAACGTAAAAGGTCATAAATAAACAATTCAAATCTTAAATTCTTGAGTCAAAAGCAAATGAATCAGATGTCTAAAATTCCAAGAGAATTAAAAATCCTAAAACCCAGATTTTGTCTACCATGTGGCCATCTACGGATCTAAGTCTAGATAAACCGCACAAGCAAGTTGCATCCCAAACTATGGAGTCACTCGAGTAGAGTAGGCTTGTAGCATCCTAATTTGGTTCCACCAAAGCTTTGTCTATCTCTTCATCACTATCATTTCAACACATTTCATAACTTGTGCCCTTTCTAGCTCTCGGTGATGAGCCCTCACATCTTACTAGTTGTGTGGAGTTAGGAGTGGGGCAGGTTTATCTGCTCATCATACCGGCTTATCTTCACCACTTTGCCAAAACAGATATGAGGTATCAAAATTGCTTAAAGAAACTGAAAATTCAAAATCACATTGTATCTACATTATCATATATCATCATCACGAAATACAAAAAGAAAGTAGACACTTGTATCATTTGTTCTCCATTGCATACATTCTAAAAAGCATATAAGCATAACATCATAGTTTACATGTGGAAATGGAAATGGAAGCAAGGTCATAGATGCCAAGAGTCTGATCCAAAAAGATATATATATATATATATATATATATATATATATAAATGGTCAAAATTCCTGTACAATGCCATCATGTGCTAAGCATGGTCAAAATGCTCAAAGAGCCCGGGAAGTACAAAAATGTCATGCAAAAATCTAAGAGAGCCAAGTGGCTTCTCAACCCCTATGAGATCCCTTTGAAGGTGCACGCCCACGCCTAGGACTCTGGCTATGCCGGCGCTCTGAATGCACGGAGGGCTCACGATCCCAAGGGGCAGCTGCGGTCTCACCATGAGAATGACTCCTCATCAGCGCTCTACTGTCCTATACCCTGCCAGCTTAGTACGGAGGGTAGATACCATCCTAGCCACATGCCAGACAGGGGACAAAGATGTCTAGTATGTCTGCCAGCTGCTGAGGGCTCCCTTGCATCCACAGACAGCTCTGCACGGGTCCTCTCCATGGGGATCATCAGGGTATCGGTGCATACCCTGCGAATCAGGTCTCGCCACTCATCGGCGGTCTCTGCAAACAAAGGAGAAAATGAATTAGAAATAAAACAAGAGATAAAACACAAGTGTAAACAAAAGGAGAGATGGAAATTAAAGAAATCCTAACTCAAAGCAAAGGGAAGATAACTTACTCGGGTCACTAGGCCTCCAGGATGGATCTCTAGGGTCAGCACCTGCCATAGATGTCGCCACTGACTGAGGTGCTCCTCCTGTGGCTGGAGTGACGTAGCATCCCGCAATGGACTCATCCTCCCCACCATGGCCCTGGGAGAGTGGCTCCTCTGAAACCAAATTCACCCTCTCTGCACTCTGCTCTACCCTCTCTGCCTGCATGATATCCTGAGTGTCATGCCACTCAGGATCACTGTCCTCCTCTCCCCCTGACTCACTGGCCTTGGCCTCGGTCTCCTCCTCTATCTCTCCCCCTGTGAACTCCTCAGACTCAGAGTATATGTCGATGGGGTCATCACTGCTGTGGGCAGGACCTAGAGGCAATCTGAAGTAAGGGTGCCTGAGGAGCACCGGCTCTCCCTCGGGCACGTACTACCTGCCTAGCTGCAATAGGAATGCCAGGGGTAACAACTATCCAACCCCGGCCCTCTAGGAACCCCTCTGGCCTCTCGAACTGACCTGTATACTGGCACTACCGGGGGAAGCATACCCATGTAAGGTAGGCCAAACTGCTGAGGAACTCGGCCAAAGGGGTGTATCTCCACTCTCCCTACTCTGTCAACAAGCTGCCCTGTGGTGGAGTAGGAGATCAAAGTAAGAGCCTCCTCGCCCCATAAACCTGCCATGGCCTGATACGGTGTGGCCTCCATGTCATCGGTGGTCAGGGAAGCAACTGGCTGGTGAGGTGCTCTGAGCACCGACATGTCTTTCCATCTGGCTACCCTCACAGCTCTGGGATCTGCCACCTCTACACCTCTGCCATAGGGGATGAAGCGCTCATAAACCCAACTCATAACTAGGGTCGGGTGGCTCAAAGACTGCCCCTGTAAATGGACTACCCTGTACAAGTCATAGTAGGTAGTCCCAAGTATATCTGCTCCCCAGGTGTAAATCCGGCCATGTCCCTCGATCTGTGCAATGATGGGGGACCAACAATATAGTAGTGTGTCTCCTCCCTTGTCCCCGATCAATCTCGAGGCAAGGATCCCCATAATGGCCTGACGAATCAAGGGGATGGGAAGGCTAGGGATAGATCGGACCCTCACCCCCTTCTTTGAGCCAGTGGAGATAACTGCATCTCCCATGTAAGAAGCCCACTGTGCTATCTGGGCCCGTGAACCTGCTGTCTCAAGGGCGAGTCATCTCTTGATGATCGGGACCCCCAGGATACGGTAAACATCCTCCAAAGTGATGGTCCACTCACCTCGGACCCCTGGCAATCGGAAGGTGTTCCGATCAGCATCCCAATAGGAAAATAAGTCACAGAGTATGTGACTGTATGGTGCAACATGTGGAACCCGCGATATACGCAGTATACCGGCCCTCTGAAGAGTGTCCTGCTCATCCTGAGAAAGGGCATCTAACACTGCTGGGAGCCAGTCACACTCTCTCTCTCTCTCAAATCCACCGAATGTACTCCTCCCTCGCCAGCATACACCTAAAAACACACAAAATAGAGCAAGTTAGCATCCAAATGACATTAGAAAAATCACGAAAACACATAAAGATGCTAAAAATGCAAAAACAATTTCAAACAAGTGTTCTTTTGGCATTCTGTGAAGAACCGCCACCCTGAGCAGGGAGGCGGTTTCGCAACCGCCACCTTTAAGGCGGTGGTCTTGGAACTGCCACCTTGAACAGGTGCAGCGGTCACGTAACCGCCGCCCTATTCAGGGCGGCGGTCGTGTCCTGAAAACCCACGTGGGTTTTATACCTTAAAAAAGCCAAAAAACATGAAAAATGACACTTTTAGACTAAAACAAAGCCTACCCAGTAGGCACCCCCCGCTAGATGGACCTTTTGAACCTAACATTTTCAAAAATAACCCCCCCATGACAAAGATTTTAACAATTCAAAATTTTGGGGGTAAAAACGATAAATTGAGAAAACCTAATTTGTGATCTCTGGGTCAATGTTCTACTTGTGGAGGCATGATCGCTATCCCGTCATGAACGTTTTGACTCTACTCTCGTAAGAAACCGTCACCGTGGGTCCCAGAGCTCAAAACCAACCAAATCAACACTCGCAAATGAATAGGAAAATGGGCCCACTTCCATATATATAGCAACCTGACTCATTTTTAAATCCCCCTTTTTACAGGTTTGGAGCGCCAACGGAGGTAAGTTCTTACTCCCGCACAAATGGTACGTCCTCATTTCAAGTTATTTTAGCATTTATTTTTGGATCTATTTTGTCTATCTACACTTTATTCCTCTTTTCATTTTGCAGGTGGCGAGAATTTTGGATGGCGTCATTGCGACACATGGACGTATCAGGTATAACTTCTAACTTCCCATTTTGGGACCGCCATACTCAGACCCACCATTTTACACCTCTTCATGGCTAAAATGCTTCTCCGAGGGGGCAATATGTACGTACCCAAAATTGTAGGGTACTGCACCGCCAGGACAACGTAACACGTGCCCCAATGATGATACAAGTCTCCTCGCAAGGTGTTCGGGATCCGGAAAAGCTCCCCAAGTATGTGTTAACATCCCGCATGCCCCGCTTAGCCCTTACGTGCTTTGTTTTCTCTTCTCCCCTCCTTTTCTTTACATTTTGGTCTTCAGTTACGAAACCGCCGCCCTGCCTGGGCGGCGGTCCTGTAACCCCGGGAAGGGCGGCGGTCCTTCACGCATTTTCCAGAATGTTATTTTTAACGCGACTCACATAAATTTCAACGTTTACCAGCTTTTTTCACCGCCTTTGCTTGCATTAATGATTCTAGTTCCCTGGAATAGTGTTTTTACATTGTTTATAGTTTAAGAGATCAATTTGGTTTTTACCTTTGGGTAAATGCAAATGCTATAAATAGTTGGCTTATGTGCTCAAGTAAATGGCCCCTCAAATTTGCCTCTGAATTTCTCATTGCAATAGATTAGTCTTTCATTTTGCTTAGAATTCTTAGTTTCATTCATTGCATGCCTAGTTAGTGTTGTTTTGTTGTTAGGAAGCCACATATCCACCTTGTGCAAAGTGTTGTTATCACTTCATCCAAATCAATTGGAATAGGACAGTTTGATTTCAATAGGAAGCCATTAAAGTTACAGGTTTTGTTCTTCAAACAAGATAGTTTCAGGTTCTGGATGTTTTATGTTGCATGACTCGCAATAAATCCCGCTAGGAATTGCATAAGCCAAGCTCTGTACTCTTGCGCTATCTCTCTCCTACTCACATTGTATTCAGTCTGTATCCTAAGCTGCCTTTGTCCCAATATCTACTTCTGTTGATGCTAGCATTACACACTTTTCTGGATCCACGTGAGCATGAAGGAACGAGGAGATCACACTGAGGGGACAAAACCACACACACCATCGGATTCGCCACTGTTCTGCAAAATCCAGGTTCTAGCTTTCAAAGTTCTAGTTAGAAGCATATCAAATAGAGTAGCCAATCACTTTATTTCAGTCAATTTTACTTTCGATATTGCCAGGGAAGCTGTGGGGATTGATAGTTTCTGAGAAACTATGATTCATTCCTCACTTCTGAGGTAGGATCAAGAGCCTTTCAAATAGATTAGATCAGTTATTTCATTATTTAGAATAGATTTACAACTGCACAGGCAAGTAGCTATACTTGGTTGCTTTGTTTGTTTTAAATTCGTTATTAGATTAGTTGTCAATTTCTAGATATATTAAAATAGTTGCTCCTTCAATTTCATTCATATAAATTCATCAAGAAAAATACAAAAATAGGGAAGTAATATATGCTATAAATACACTTCACATAGTTAATTTTACTTTGCTGCAATTGGATTTACATTGTTGCTTTTGTATGACAATCACGGGACCTAGAGAGCCCAGAGAATACGTATTCGAGCCAATCGTGCCCCAACCCAATCTTGTCATAGCAATAACTGATATAGATCAGAATCTTAGGATCCAAGTCTTCCTAAGCAAACGACAAATTTACAACAGGTCAGCCTCCAGTTAAGTGGGTTAAACATAGAAGATGACCAAGCGCACACGTTTTGGTCAAATCAACCAAACTACAGATTACCCTAGATATATATCCACATGACTGTAGAAGGGCTTGAAAGAGAGCAACATGTTCAGTTGTGATCCTTTGGTCCCACAGCCAGATGCAGGAGACACTCTCACAGATATAGATACCAGCTTAAGAATTCAGGTTGCACGAACGCCTGTGAGATACTCTGAAAAGATCACACAACTATTAATTCTAAATATAGAGGCTGAGAAAGCATATGACTATTGGATATTAGGGATTAGGGACTGAGTCCGCACATGACCATAGCAGGACCACAACAAACATGAATCTATGGTTGTGACCCATAAATCCCACAGCCCAACGAATCCATAGGTGAATCAGACATAGATGTTGGCCTACGCACATTAGTATTCAGATATACTCCACTTCCACCTATCATCATCAAACAGTTATCCTTGTTAGACGTAGTAGCTAATAAAGCTAAGGAATTCTGGACTAGGACCAGATAATTGCCCATAGAGTCCACTATATCCATCATCCACCCTATGACCCTGTCTGGAAATATACATGAGACTATCCCTGGTCATTTTCCACGTATTCCACAACCCATAGACCGAATCACGCTAGAGCTCGATATTGATTGGAGCCTTCGAGCAGTCATCCTTGCTGATCGATCTATCACACCAGTTCAGGTTAGGAGAACCTTATTTTCCTTAGATTCACAATTTCCACTAGTGCGTGTCGAAGACATTAGATTACCTAACTATTGTCTGCATCTCACGCGTATTCCATCCTCACCGGCTGTCTCGGCATGACCTCAAGAGGTCAGGTGCGAGGAAGACTTACTTGTAGATTCCCACGCTCACTTGTCACTTTGCCATCGTACAACATCCTACGAGGTCTGACTCGCAGCAACACCTTTGATCCCACCTCGTAACTGCATTCAACTCTCCTCTGATCTGCATATTTCTTTTTCCTATCTCACCCCTCCTACAATATTTGTTTAATCAAGGTGACCTGCTGTTCCATATCCTGTAACATGGCTAGCCTGAGGGATAACATGTCCTCTAACCTGTCCCAACTCAATGGAGTCCTCCACTCCCTACCATATAACGCCTGAAATGGTGCCATACCAATGGAACTCTGAAAACTATATTTATAAGTGAACTCTACCAGATAAAGATACTCTTCCCAATGGGACTATTGATCCATGACATGCATGGGAATCATATCCTCCAATATCTGGTTCACCCGCTCCGTCTAACCATCTGTCTCTGGGTGATAAGTGTTACTAAAGTTAATCTTCGTCCTGAGAACAAAATTCTTGGTGGTCCAAAAATGTGATGTGTACAAAGGGTCGCAGTCACAAATAATCTTCTGTGGAATTCCATGAAACCTGACTATCTCATCTAAATAGACTCACGCTACTACATTATCTATATAGGTGGTCTTCATCAGAGAAATATGAGCCACTTTTTTCAATCTATCCACTGTGACCATGATGGCATCGTGGTGGTATCGCGACGTGGGTAGCCACACAATGAAATCCATGGAAATAGTGTCTCATTTCCACTCTAGTATAAAATGGGGATATAGAAGGGAAGCTTGATGTTAATGCTTGACCTTCACCCTCTAACACTCCAAAAATCGAGATAAAAATTGGGAAACATCACTTCGAATACCCCTCCAATGAAATAACTGCCTCATTGAAATGTGAATCTTCTTCACCCCAGCATGGGTTTAATAAGGTGCATGATGAACCTTTGCTAATATATATTGTCTCAATCCTACATCTCTAGGTATATAAATCTAGCCCCCATTGTGAAGAATCCCATCAGGCTCTAAAGATATCCCCTCAAACTTCCCTGTAAGGGGTCTACATGATTCCATATCTGCTCTTGATGCAAGATAGAACCTATCCTGAGGAAGCTACTATAAGATCTTGTCTCTCAAATAAGGACCAAGTTTGTAGCCATGAAAAGGCACCTCTATTGACTCAAAACATCTACAACCACATTCTCCTTCCCCTTCACATGCTCAATATCCATATCATACTTGCATAAAATCTCCATCCAATGTCATTGACGAGTGTTGAAATTGGGGTGTGTGAAGAGGTGACGTAGGCTCACATGATCTATCCTGAGTGTAAACTTCCTACCCAAAAGAAAATTTCACCATAAAACTAAAGTATGGACCACTACTACAAACTCAAGGTCACGAGTCAGATAATTGATTTCATAATCCTTAAGTTTGCGAGACTTAAAGGCAACAACTCGGTCATCCTGCATAGAAACTCCTCCTATCCCTACCAATGAAGCATCTATACATACAAATAAATCCCTTTGTGGATCTGGCACTCGCTAAGATAGGTGTTGTAGTGAGGAATTCCTTCAAATTCCTAAAGGTTTTCTCACATATGTATGGCCAAATAAACATTTTCCCTTTCCATATAAGGGAAGTGATGGGATGAGAAATATGTGAGAAGTTCGACACGAACTTCCTGTAGTACCCTGTTAATCCAATGAAGTTACATACCCCAGTCACTTTATTTAGAAATTTCCAATCAATGATATCCCTAATCTTAGAGGGATCCGACTACGATACCTTTCCTAAAAATAATGTGACCCAAGTACTGAACCTCTGATTGAAAAAAATGCACACTTCCCCAAGTTCCCAAAACATTGTTTCTCTCTAAGACACTACAAAACTTGGCAAAGGTGCTCCTCGTGATCCTCATGTGTACATGAGAAAATCAATAACTCATCAAGGAATATGAGCATTAAGTTGTCTACAAATTTTCTGAACACCCCATTCAGCAAACTCATAAACACTATAGGGGCATTTGTAAGACCGAAAAGCACAACTATGAACTTATAGTGGCCATATCTAGTGTGAAAGGATATCCTATGAATATCCACCTCCACAATCCTTAACTGATGATACCCCGAATTTAGATCAATCTCGGAAAACACTGTAGCACCCTTCATTTGATAAAACAAATAATTAATGCGCGGAAGGGGGTAATGATTCTTGATTGTTACTTTGTTTAGTTTTTTGTAGTCAATACAGAATTTTAAGGATTTTTCCTTCTTCTTCACAAAAATCACCAGTGCACCCCAAGGGGATATACTAGGATGGATGAGGCCATTCTAAAGAAGGTTCTCCAGCTAAATCTTGATCTCACAAAGCTCAGATGTAGTCATTCTATACGACGCACGTGAGATAGGCTCTACTTTAGGAACAAAAATATATATGAAATTTTATCTCACGTGGGGGAGGTAGACCTGACAAATTTCCAGGAAAAACATCAGTAAACTCTCTCAAGATGTGGTGATCATATAGTGAATGCCCACTATACTCATCCTCTGATATGTTACTAATGATAATAGCATACATCTAATATCCCCGACGCACACACCACTTAACTTACATAGTGGATATGGTGTGATTATAAATAGTTATCCTAACCCCAAAATCACCGACTCAACACCTGAATCGTCATCACAAGATATAATCTTATTATGACAATCCACTATAGCTTTGTGTGCAGATAGCCAATCCATACCAAGAATGATTCCATGAGAACCCAAAGGAAGGATACGAAGATCCAAGGTCATGGTGAAGGGTCCTAGTTTCAACTACACACTCCTTGACCAAGGAGTGCACTAAGAGCTTGGCTCCAAAATCCATCTCAACATTTCAACTGTGGCCATGCCTAACCACCACCATCCTGCATTGTTCTGCTAAGGATGGAGAAATAAAGGAATAAAAATATCCTGAATCAAACAAGATAGAGGTAGAAATATCACCGATGCTACGTGTAGTCTTAATCAATGTGCCCTAATGCTTTGTTTGGTTATTCTCAACCACCTACATAAATCCTACAACTCCTAGCCATGTCACTAACCGTCAGATCTGAAATAGGACCCTTACCTTTGTTATTAGGGTTATGTGGAAAATCTATCTAGTGATTCCCCGACGTACCACATCCAAAACAACTACCTAGTCCTCTCCAATGAGAAACGACTCCTCCTGGAACTCTGGGGGTCTTTGTTGTAGAACCCCAAGGATCCTGCTATGGACTGTTGCAGTTGTTATGGAAAAGGTATGATTTATTGGGCTTTAGGAGCTCCCTGAATTCTAACTGGAACCCTAGTCGGAGGCCCCATACTATTCCCTCTCTGAGCATCATATCTCTGAGGAGGTCTGAAAGGTGGGTGAGTCTTCTGTTGCTATTGATATGGCTGAGGTCTGAAAGGAAACTCTGTGCATCCATACCAGCCGCGAGGGGGAGGGGTTTCCCCCTTTGATCGATTGTCTAGTAACTGTTGGATGTGACTCCTCACCCTATTTTGTGCCTACTATGTCTTCCCCCTATGCTACTCTACAATATAGGCCTTCTCAATGGCCTCAACTAAAGTATGTGGACAATGAATACACATTTCCCCTCCAAAGTATAAGTTCAGGGTCCCTGATGAACCTGTGAATCCTAACCATCTCATCCTACATGTAATTCACATACTTAAGTAGGTCTAGGAACCTTCTCTCATACTCCGTAACTGTCATGATATCTTATTGTAGATCATGGAACTCATTGATCCGCTCCTGTATGAACCTCCTTGAAATTTACCTACTACGGAAATGTTCCTCAAAGATCTTCTATGTCACCGAATATCAATTTAGGTGGAGATTCTCCTCCTCTATCCTTCACCAAACACTAGCCCCATGTCTTAGCAAATGGATAGCAACACGATACTTCATGTTGCTAGAGCATGGACATATCTTGAAGCATCCACTCAAGTTAACTAACCAAGCCTCTTCCTAGAAACCTCCTATATCACCAACATAGTGGGGTGGATGAAGCTTCAAGATTTCTTGAATATGATCAATCGAAATCATTTGCCTACCTATGGGTCTCTCCTCATGGTTGTCCCTTTGTCTAGGGCTCTTAGATCTCTCTATATGTCTCATGTCCCTATCTCCCTGTACCGATTCCTGTCTTTCTGGCTCTACACAAGAATTCTCTATTCTATTATCCCTACTATGATGTGGAGTGCCATGAGCCTCTTGTGACAGCTCCCTATCATGCTGACTAGGTCATCCCCTACTAATCCTCCTCATATCACGGCATTGACCTCCTATAAGGTCTATAGTCTCTGTGGGTAGTATAGCAGTGACTTCCTGTTATGGGGGTGGTACATCTAAATCCATGAGCAATAACTTCTCATTTGGTTCATGCCTCTTGCACAGACCAAAACGAGATTTAGTCCATTATTCTAGATTTGTTTCACTTTACTAAGTTTTCTATGTTTTAAATTTTTTTAACAAATTCAAGTGTTCTAGGGTTAGGATGCACTAGGTTTCCAGTTGTGTTGCCATGTATTCCCATGATCCAAGTGTTGAACCCACGACTCTGATACCAAAGTGAGACTCTTGAAAATCGCTACATCAAACCACACAAAAAATCAGCTAGAAAGTTACGACAATGTTTTTTTTTTAAGATTACATTAAAAATGTTAAATCAATTAAGATACCTTTAATTACGATTAATAACTACTTACCTATTTATTCATACAATTTAATCTATTTAACATGTTAGTATTATTTTATTAATTTTGCACATTACATTAATCCTGAATTAATTTGATTTAATTAATTACTTAATCCTCAATTATTTTCATTTAATTACCCACTTAGATCAATAATAATTTTAATCAAATCTTATTACAATTATCCTTAACCTTCATCAATTAAAACTTACCCATATAAGATTTATCTCACAATATTAACATTGAAGCTAAAGTTGACTTTAATTTATTTCCCATGTTAACCTTAATAAGATCCATAGCACATAATTATTCAATTCCTACCAACATAATTCCTAAGCCACCCATTTTTAATTATTTACCCATACACATACACCCATAACACTTACCATTTAAAACCCATTATTTCCTATTTAATAAATTTCCCATGAACATCCCATGCATAAAATCAAAATTAAAAGACTTAAAATTAAATTTTCCTTGCTATTTTACTTTTCCTCACACCCAACAACAATACCCCCTAGTTTTTTAATATTATGTTTTACCCATACTTTACAAAATTCATTCACTCATCTCTAAGGGATGAGGATTAAATCCCATCCATAGGATTCATTTAATCATCTCCCTTAGATCTTAAGTTTCCTTATTTTCCCTAAGTTTTCCTTATGTATTCCTATATCTTTCATTTTCTACCCTAAGTGCCTCTATTTGCACAGGTCAAGCTACAGGGAGGAAACAATGGAAGTAAGGGATTGGGATAAGGAACTATGTTGAAGAGGATATCACAAAGTCTACAATGGGAGGATTTTCACTTCCCCCATTTTCATTGTTTTTAGGACTATCCATTCTTTCAAGTTTAAGTTCCTTCTAGCAAATTTCTCTAGTTCAGGGTGTTTTTTTCCCACCCTTGTATAAATCATTTTTTTGTAGAGATGCAATCAGGTTTCATTACGAAATTTTTATCTATTTGAAAAGAGTTGTAATGGTTCAGATCTAACGAATGGAAATTTTCTTTTGAGTTAATTTATATTAAACTTGTATGCAGAGGTATATAGATGGATATATACACAAATGTGTGTATATATCCATATATATACTTGCTAGTGGATATCATTGAATTTGGTTATTACGTTTTTCAGAGTTTAAGATTCAAAATTGGTTTATATGGGTCAAATGTGGCTTATATTTGGAAACAAAAACATTAAAGGGTGACCGGCGTGGGTCTGGTAACCGGTGATGGTTAGGACAAGCATATAAATCCTAGTTACGATAGTCAGTGTCGGCCACTGAGGATCCGATCTTTTTTAACAAAAGGGTGTATATATACATAAGTCTATATATCTTAGCATATATATACTAATATGTATATACACATTAGTTAACCTATAGGTCTAGAACAAACTAAAAACATATTTTTACAACCAAATACATCTAAATTAGAGTCTTGACCAGGTATGCGGGGACTTAATTTTGCAAAAAGGGAAAGCACAGTGTAGACACCAAATTTGGGTCACATGCCCCTTTAGTCCCCTTCAATTAATTAACGTAACATGTTTAACTAATCATGACCCCTTCATCCCATATTAATATTCATCCTCACATTATTAGTTGATTTAATTATTTAATTAAGTTAATTTCATCCTCACACCTCCATCTCATCATTACACCTCACCCTAGAATCATTCCAGGGGCATTTAACTCACAGTGACCAAGTCATCACTCTCAGCACTGATTCATCACTCTCAGTGCTGAGTCACCACTTGACCTAACTAACTAAGAATTCTTCTCAAACCTAATTGGACTTCTTCTAAGATCTTCCTACATTTCTAATGAGAAATCCACTTTCCTAAGTGGACTCAACTTGGAAAACACGCCAAATCTGGGAAGATCTTCCTATTTTTGGTAAAAAGACTAATTCACCCTAATTGATGCTATTTTTTATCCCGGTTGACTAGCGCCGACCACCTAACCGCCATCGGTCACCTTATATACACTTTCACAACTCTTTACATGGGTTGGTCATTAAGTTATTAGAGCCTAATTGCATTCAAGCATGAATCTTCAAGCCCTCCTGCATCCACACGACAAACACACATAACCACAATGCAAGACAAGCAGCCATTATCCTTCCTCCAGAGCATTGGAATACTCATAGGAGCACACAGTGTTGTACTTCTGTGGCACTGGACTCAAGCACCTCTCCTCTAATCAACCATCAACCATCTCAACTCACAAGGTCTACAAGACACCAAGTAAGTACTATGATTTTAATCATTCATTTCTTATCCCATTGTAGATCTCTTACTTCGTTCAATATTTTATTTCTTTTGTTACCCATGTACATCACGTTCTTCCCACCAACCCACTATTCAACCACCCTCAGCCTTTTCTACCCTTCTAAACCTCCTTCTTAGTATTCCTGAGTCTTCTCAGACATATTATGACCCAAACCATACTACCCTCACTCTTCTGTGCAATCACAGAGAGCCTAAAAACCCATTTTTAATAGTTTATTACCTATTTCCCCTACCAACATCAGTTCCCTGACCACCATCAGTTTAGTCCCCATACTTGCATCGGTCACCAGACCGATATCCAGTCTTTGTGTCATTTCGTATTCTCAGACCAGAAAGCTTCCCACTCACCTAAAATCAACCCAAACCTCAACAATAATCAGACCTATACTGGACCCTTACCAGACCTCTATCATGACCTGAAAAAACCTAGAACAATTCTACCAAACCTCCAGTTATTTAATATCTAGCATAAAATCCTTACTATATTGTGTACGATGATAAACCTAAATCGTTAAATTATATTAGGACCTTTCCTTATTTCATGGTTGCTTTGTTGCATTAAATTGTATTTGAAAGTGGATTGACAGCCCTTTGTGGAAGCATCCTTGCTTCCCAGATCTAGCACTTGCTAGGCAGTCCACTAACTCTATATTATTAATACTATTTTGTGGTCTTGTTGTGTTTCTTATACATGTATGTTCCTTCCCAAAGCTAAAGGTAAGCTCACACAATCAGCTTGGATCAAAATTCAATACAATGTGCACATTCTACCTTCCACCTTCGCTATCACAGGTATTCCTCCTTAACCATTTTACCTTCTATCTATTTTATCGTACAAAGTGTTAAAGTTATTGGTGAAACATTTTGCATGCCAGGTGGGACCCATCTTGGGTTCGTTGCATTGTTCATTCCTAGGGAAAATATTTTGTGTCTATTTTCATTTGAAACAAGTTCACATTAAGCTTCTTCCTCTAGAAATATCTCTTTCTTCTGAATTGACTCAGTGACACTTTTATTTAGGATTAAAAATAACACTTCTTTCTTTTTCTTGCATTGCATTAGTGAAAGTCATACTCTTAACCTCTTCATAATTTTTCTCATCGAATATAATTTTTGGATTTGGGTTTTAAAACTATGTGCACTTGCATTTTTGAGTTTGTTGCATTATAGCTCATCTAAATTGTGGGCAACCTATATGTTGGAAGTCATTCCCAACTGATGGTTGACAAATTGAACCGTACTCACATTTTCCACACTCTCTATACCAAATCATTGAAAACAAATTACAAAGTTTCTTAAATAACATCTTTCCTCAGAAGAATGTTGTCAATGATCACATGATCAGAGGATTGATAGTGGGCTCCAGCTAGTTTCTTTGTCTAGTCATCATCTCGAGAGAAGGATCTCCCACCCAAAACTTACATGAAACCATATACTTAGTCGTTGGATTTTATAGGGAACCTTTGTTAAAAAAAATTATATCCTCTCTTATAGTCAGTCCTAAATGGAATAAGCCGGAACATAAAATCTACAACTTAGGATTTTGTGTTTGTTAGCTTTTTTCTTGCTGTGTTTTGAGGTGTGAGTTGCATTTCTTCATTATTTCTTATCCTTTTATGCCCCACATCACGAATGGCGTATTCAGGTTGTATTTTGGGTCTTTATTAGGAGTCCTCATAGCCATACTCAGTCTCTGGGTTGGCCCTTTTATTTGATCTAAATCACCAAAACTTCATTTTTCCTTCACTTCCCAAATTTCACAGTAACCGATATCGGTCCAGTGACCACCATCGGTTACATAATCTCAACGCCATTGAGTTAACTGAACGACTGTCAGTTTTATCCTTTTTTGGTTATCTTTACCAAAATAGTATTCTCCACCTTTTTGTTCTTTTTGTGTCTTGTTATGTCACTTGATCACACTTTTAGGTCTCTGATATCATCTTTAGAGTCCAGGTTGACCCATTTTCACCTTTTATTTCTAAATTTTTGAGTCCTCTTATTTTTCACAGTGAACAACATCGGTCCTGAGCTGACCGAACATCATGTTACCCTCATACTGGTAACACTATAAGAATAACAATATAATCGCTCATTTTAGACTAATGTTTCCCAATTACTTTTGTGTTTCTACATCATCAGAAAAGCTCAACGATACCAATTTTATCATTCACATGGTTTTTGTAAAACCATTTTCTCCACTCCTGTGTGCTACTCCTATGTCACTCCTACATAGCCCATAAAATTCAATCTCAGGTCTACCCATTATTCACCAATGGTCTTTCCATACCCACTGTGATGATAGTTCATGAGAATCCTTGATCAAACGCTTCCTATGTGTCTCACTCACGCTAGCCGTGATTCAGCCACTCCCACCTATGCCCATCGCTTGTCTTCCATTCCTACCCTCACCTATGGATCCTATTACCTAACCTATTACCCTCATCCACCTTACCAGTGATGAGGAGTTCCTACAAGACTCCTTGATCAAAATCGACTGCACCTACAAAATTTCTTCATTCCTTTAGTATTATCACTTATGATGTCAACATTCTTGTATCCAATACCATAAGATAGGTCTATCAGCATCTGCCAGCTCTCATATAGCTGGTGCATCTCATCCACTAATGGTGACGGCAGCCCATACTTCCTTCCTAAACATTGTCCTCTCCATCCCATAGTCTCTTCTGCATTGCAACTAGATTCATTACTCCACTACACCTACCTACACTTATCACCAACATCCCCTTATTTCATCTATCGCTTACTCAGGATTCTTGCCACCTATATCTATTCCTGACCCTCACAATTTTTGTACTCATATTGGGATGCTTCCCACATCATACCTTCATCATCTACCCCCTTATACTACAAGGGGTTCTCAATCATCATAACCTACCAATGATCTTATCAAAATGATGATGGAAAAGATGCAAACATTGGAATCATCTGTCTCTGGATCTCATGTAACTCTCTAACATACAATATATTTTCAATGATCCCATTCACCCGTCCATTCCGATTCATCCATACCCTCCCCATTGGGAAATGCCTAAATTCAACTGATTTAACAAAAAAGAAGACCTGCAACAACACTTGTGGTCTTTTAAACATGTGTGTTATCTGATTTCTCATGATGACCCTTTTCTCTTGCGAACATTCCCAATGTCCTTGACATGACCTACTTTATATTGGTATAGTGCTCTACCTAGGATATTCCATCTTTTCATTCAATCAGGTAGCTCAAGGATTTTCTAGACCACTTTTCTATCAACATTGTTAAGAAGGTCACCATGAATGACTTGTATGTGACACGCCAATATGAAGACAAATCTATTACAGATTTTTTCACTCGTTGGCTGGAGCCTGATTAACCAGCTCACATTCCAACTGGCCTTCAAACTGAGTTAATAGAGTTGTTAACTAGATATTTTTCTAGACACATCTCTCCAACTATCTAAGTTCAAACCTTCCGCACATGTTTGATGAGGCATTTACCATGGCCCAAAAACTTGAAATTTGTGCCATTGAAGAGAAGAAGATATAATTACGTAACAAGAACGATGTGTTTAAATCAAAGGATACCTCTTCTTCTTCCAAACTATAAAATAATTACTCTAAAGAAAAAGTATCTTACCAACGTGCAGTAGTTTTGAAAGCCGACCCATCTCACCCATCCAACCAATCAAATCCTTCTTCCAATCTTTCTCCTATTTGGGATTTCTAGTTCAAGTGGGATCAACGAAAAATATACTCCCATAGGAGAACCCTACTCTTTAGTTTTAGAAAAATTTCTAAAATCAAGAATCAATCACTCTTCCACCCATAAACCACATATTCATTTTGACCCCTCTCATCTTATGCTTGCATGGTACAAAGAAAATGATTACTGCAACTATCATCACGTTAGAGGTCATAGTGACAATAATTGTATAAATTTCAAAAATATCATCCAAGAAATGTTAGATAATGGAGATCTCATCTTGGATAACCTAATGCACCAGATAATCAGAACCTTCACATCTCAAGAATCCATTTCCCAAATGACACCTCATCATCTAACCAAACTAGTGAAACCTCGACCAATGATAGTAACGTTTGTGAGGTTCATGTTGTTTTTGACATCATACCAACTCTTCCTTCTCAATTTTCTCCTACCTCATCTATCGAGGAGATTCTTGCATGACCTCCTTCATCCATGGAGGGATTTGTTTCATCTTCTCCTTTACCCACAAAGGAGTCTCCCTTATCTCCTCCTTCACCCATGAAGGATCCACCATATCTGTCGATGCAGTTTCCCCACTCACCTCTCAAACTAACAAACAACCGCAAGTACTTACTCTTCTACCCATGGGAGAGTCATGTTTACCTTCTTCTTCACCAAAAGATGAACTTACCTCATCCCACTTGTCATCTCCCCTACCATAGGGGATCCATTAGCAATGTCCCTTCCTATTGGTGATAATTATCCATTGGCTTTCAAGGATCTTGTTGATTTGTTCTCATCTCTTTTACCCATAGAGTGTGAAGCCAACCATTTCCCTATCTCACTAGATATTCTTTATAGGGATTACTACCAAATCAACATCATCCCCCTACAACGGTGCCATTTTCATGTTTGAACTGGAAATGCTTGGATTATGTTGAAAATTCCATGCTTTGGGGACACCTTTGACTACCTTATCAACTCAAATGTAAATGTTGTCTGCTGATACTTCCACAATCTATCCAAAGGTATTTTAGACAACCAAACCCACCATGCCCATGACAGTTGTAGTGACCTCTTCTTCATCACCCTCACCCACACCTAAACCTTTACCATAAAATGAACTTTTTCCTATGCCTAAAACCTGACCTACACCTATATCTTCCTCCACATCCAGACCCATTGCCACATTGGGAGTCATGCTGACATTCAAGCCTAGTCCATCCTCCTATCAAACTAGATTTAGCCATGTCCTCACAAGCCATCATAAAGACTATTCCCCCACCTAAGAGGAAGACCCAACCTCTTAGGCCAAACATACACCGGATTCGCCCACTACCCCTTTTTCACCTTCACCACTTTCATCTATCCTAGGTCCCCACCCATCAACCTTGGCCAAACATCCTCCTACCCAGAGTAAACGAAAAAGCACAACAGCCCACGCACCTTCATCACAATCCTCTATTGCACCCAAATTACCTACACAACTTATGTCTTTGTCATCACCTACATTCCTTTCTACCTCCTATACGTACACCACTTATAGTATCCTCATCATTACCTATGTCATTCCCTTCTCTTCAACTAGTACCTTCCACATTTCCTCTTCCCAACCTTCACCACACCTTCATTATCACCTTGGCTAACTTGGATCCCCTTCTTTCATCTACCTTCCCTTCTACATCACACACTTCTTCTTCACCTTTACCTAAGAAGGTGCAACCAAAGTCCAATAACCCACTACACTCTAAAGAGGTAGTTAAACCTACACCACCTTCAACAACTAGTTCACCTGTTACATCTTTACCCAAGAAGGTGCAATCCAAACCTAAAACTATACTATCTACCAAATAGGTGGTCAAACTTACTCAACCTCCAATTCCACCTCCCGGTGGTGCCTCTCCCACCAAATTCAAACACTTTCATCTAGACCCACACTTACTTCACATTGTGATCCATTGGTAGGGTCTTACGCCAACATCTTTAGCTAACCTTTTGGAAACCTCTGTCATCACATTTCCACCACTTAGACCTTATGACCCACTCAAACCTAAACCATAAGGGTTTGACGATACCAAAATTTGTGCTTACCATCATGTGTCAGGGCATGATGTGGAAATTTATAAGGCTCTTAAGACTATTCTTCTCCAACTATGTCCTCTCGAAGAAAAATTTGATGATGATGATCTTTTAGATGAGGACCATATTCCACCTTCACCTATCACCACACATCCTCATCTCTTACCTATTCAGTAACCTTCATCTCCACCTCCATAACCATTTTATCCTCTTCCAACATTTGAGATCAATATGATCCACATACCTCTGCCAAAATTCCAATTTGCTACATTGTTTTCACAAAACCAGTATATGCCCTCACCATATTTTTGTCTCTCTGTCACTACACCTATCATGACTCACTTTCTCCTTTACCACAGATTAATATGGTTCAAATTTCCACTCGATCCTAGAAGGACAAAGGAAAGAAGAAAACAACCATCTCATCTGCTACTCTTTTACCCAATATTCCATCTACATCTACACCAAAAATCACCATCCATTGACCCACGTACCCTATTTCTGACAGGGAGTTTCCCATCGTATAATGCTTAAACAATTGCACCAGTATCCTCTCAAAATGTCTTTGTTACTGATCTTTGTCCAAACCTCTGAGTCTCATCGATAGTCCCTCATTGAGGTTCTACAATCTATTGAGGTTCTACCTAATGACCCTACTCATGTTGCATCCATTATCACTCCTCACCATGTGGCATCTCTCACCACTTCACCCCTGTCCTTTGCTCCCATTACGACTCATAAAGTAGTCACTCTCAGTTTCTCTAACGATGAGATTGTACCTCTCCAATTGGATGATCCTAATCCCACCCTATTTATTTCTTTCTACATTGATAATATCGACATGTTTTTGACATGTTATGATCGATGGCGGTGCTAGTATTAACATCATTTCTTCCCATGCATATAACCAAATGCACATCCCTACCAATTGCATGCATAATAACCCAATTGTGTTTTTTTCATTCAATGATGCCATGACTTCCACCCTTGGTACCATCATTCTCCACATTCATGTAGGCCCCCATACCATTCCTGAATTATTCTATGTCTTAGAGGGGGGATTCTTGTATAACGTGCTACTTGGATCTGACCCTGGATTTGTGTCATGGGTTGTGTTCCTTCAACCTTACACCGTTGTTTAAAATTCAAACATGAAGGGCACAACTATACCATTCCAACTGACCCTTCACCATTCAAGACCAATAACATGTTGTATCAACCCAATGATGTTCTTACACCAGTTAAGGTATCTACCACCACTACCACTTCTTCTTCAGCCACTACCTGATCCACCAATGCTTGTCTCTACATCTTCCATAACTAACTCCTCTATTCTCACTTCTACCATAACTTCTACAGCTAACCCATCATCCAATCCATCTACTTCTCAAACAACTAATGTTTCTTCTTCCCAAATTGTCTATTGATTCATCCATTCCTGTTACCCACATATCAACTACTAATCCCTTAGAAGGTGTTTTTCAATGCCTCACTCTTGGGTGAGTACCGCCTTTATAACATTGACACATTCCTTACTCCTCAAGAGTATGGTAAACTTCACCAACATCCCCCCTATGATCACCACATAGGTGAGGTTTTCCCCTATGGTCCTCCCCACCTTCACAATAACTTAACGTATGGGGGAACTTGATACTTCTACCTACTCACTGAGCCACCTTCCCAAACTTGACCATTTTCCTCTGAACTTCAATCTCTCACTAACCATTGCTACACCCACACCTTCCTCCATCGCTATGCTTGGAAGGGATTTGGCTTTGGTTTCTATGAACAAGGTTTCCATACTATCATTCTTTGCACAACTCATAAGCATAAAGACCACAATGGTATTGGATTTTCCAAACCACCTTCTAGGAAGGCTTGAGTCGAACTCATTGAGGACAATAAATATTCCCCACCCTGTTCACCAACTTCACCACCTTGACCTATAGAGTTTATGGACCAATAATCCATTCCTCTTAAAAAAAATTCATGAACACCATTTCCCTAGGACCTCTGATTTATCAGCATGATGACTGAGGCTCCCTCTTCTCCTCCCTTCCTGTATCCTAACATGATCGATGATGATACCCCTTCTATTAACGTCATTCAATGTTAGGAGGATGAGTCTATTCTCACCTACGTTGGTGTGGAAGATTCTTATATTCACCGGTCATTACCTTCTGAGATACAAACCATGTTGAATGAATTGACCATCAAAATTAATATTCACACTCTGGATTACCCGAAAATTCTAAAAATAGGAAAATCTTTAGATGTTGTTAAACAAGAAGATTTCACTTCTTTCCTTTGGGATCATAGCAAAAATTTTGACTGGTCCTACATTGATATACCAAAAAATTATGGTCCAAAATATCATAACCATTCCCTATGCCAAACCCATGAAACAGAAGCTGGGAAAAATGCATCCTCATATTGCCCTTCTTGTCAAAGAAGAACTCTAACACCTTGTTTCATTTTCCTTCAACCTACCCATTGAGTATCCCCAATAGATCTATAACATCGTTCCTATCACAAAATTGAAGGAGGACTCCACATTTATATGGATTTCTGTGACCTTAACTTAGCTTGCCCCAAAGATGACTTTCCTCTATGTAGTATTGACCAACTAGTTCATCTCACCGCCAGCCATGAGATGCTTTAACTCATGGAATGTTTCTCAGGTTATAACAAAATATTACATGCCCTTGAAGATCAACACAAAACCACCTTCATCACTCCTTAGGGGACCTTCTGTTATCGTGTCATCCCCTTTGGCCTTAAAAACACTGATGCTACATATCAGCGGGCTATGAATTATATTTTTCATTACATCATGCATAACATATTAGAAGATTACGTTGACGATCTTCTTGCCAAATCTAAAGATCAGGTTGACCACCTTGTTGTCTTTAAATTTTTCTTTGACCATCTCATCAAATACTACATTCACTTTCAACCTAAGAAGTGTGTCTTTGTTTTTCTCTCTGGCAAGCTCCATGGTTTTATTGTTTCTTTGTGTAGCATTGAAGTTGATCCCGCTAAAATCAAGGCTATTCTCGAAATGCCTCCACCTATTAACCTTCATAAACTTCATAGTTTGCATGGCAAGTTGCAGTCTATTCATCGCTTTATTTCTCAACTTTCCGACCACTTCCATCCATTTCATCATCTTCTCAAAAAGGATGTCTCCTTTAAATGGGATGATGAATGCCACAAATAATTCAACGCCTTAAAACAATACCTCCTCCTACCACCTATGTTCATTCTTGCTAAGGATGAAAAAACATTTTACCTTTACATTTCTGCTACTGATCATTCCCTGGGTGCCATGCTCATTCATCATGAGAAGAAACACAGGGAGCAAGTTGTTTATTATATAAGTCATACGCTTTTAGACTACAAAATTAGATATATTTCATGCCAAAAAACTCTGCTTAGTGTTATTTTTTTTCACCACTAAGCTTCGCCATTACCTACTCAATAAAAAACTTTGTTGTCACCAATACTGATGCCTTACATTGCATGTACGCTAAGCCCTACAAATATCAATGTGTTGCATGTTGGCTCATGCTTCTTGCAGACCTAGATCTCGAATTCATCCATCAAAAACTTTTCAAAGGACAAACCATTGTTGACCAATTCATAGACACACTTCTCTTCAAAATTCAATCTTCTAACTTTGATTTCCTTGATGAATCCATCACTACCCTCTCCCTGGATGATACCATTTACCAGATGACCTTATTCTTCAATTGTTCCAAATGTCAACATGGGGGTGGTATCGGAGTTATTCTCATTTCTCTTGATGGTGATCATATGTCACTATATTTAAAACTATATTTTTATTAAACTAACAATATCACTGAATATGAAGCACTCATGTTAGGTCTTCAAACTGCCATAGCCTTAGACATTAAATCAATTAATATCTTTGGAAACTCTCAACTAGTTGTGAACCAAGTTAATGGTATATACCAGTGTTGTAACAAGATACTTAAAAAGTATAAACATCATGTTGACATACATTTGACTACCTTTGACCATTATAAACTTCAAACCACCCTACGCATTCCACTAATAAATTTGTAGACACCATGGCCTGCCTTGCTTCTCAAATCC
Source organism: Taxus chinensis (assembly GCA_019776745.2). Taxonomy (NCBI): domain Eukaryota; kingdom Viridiplantae; phylum Streptophyta; class Pinopsida; order Cupressales; family Taxaceae; genus Taxus; species Taxus chinensis. The sequence goes on from CM034147.1 coordinate 860,228,742, forward strand.
TTGCTTAGCCCTCCAACTTGAAAATATTTGTCATAGTACAAAGGTTACAATTACCTTCTTATCTAATCTGAGATGTCAACCTTTTAGGAAACAATGAAACTGACCCATGTCACCTTTGGTATAAGAATTTTATTGACTATCTTTCCTTTTCAATTATGCCTCCAGGTCTTACTTGCAATGGACAATGAGCCTTTCTCAAAAGTGTCTCTCACTATGTCATCATGGGAGGTCTTCTCTATAAACGTGGATTTGACGATATCCTCTAATGATGCCTTACGAGTTCTTAAATTCCATACACCATCAAGGAAGTTTGTTGCAAGATTTGTAGGGGTCACTTCAGTGGCTTAGTTTTCACTAAGCGCATCCTTCACCTAGTTTATTACTGGCCAACCCTAAACTATGATTTTTGTGACTATGTAAAGCATTGTGTGAAGTTTCAACAATATGATAATCTTCATCACACCCTTAGTCATGCCTTACAGGCCGTACGAGACCTTTGGCCTTTCCTCTCTATGGGGTTTTTTGGAGAGATCAAACCCTCATTCTTCCCAACATCATCAATGGATTATTACCACTACCGAATATTACACTAAATGGGTGGAAGTTGTACCTCTTATTTCTAAAAAATCTTAGAAAATATGTGAATTCATCAATCATCATATCATTTGTCACTTTGGTGTTCCTCACCACCTCATCACCTTATTATCCTCAAATAAATGTTTTTCTTCACCAAGCTAAAACAATAAACAAAACTCTAAATAAAATTCTTATGAAAGTGGTTAAAGATACTAGTAAGGATTGGCACACACACATTCTTTTTCCTTATGGACTTATCGCACTAGTATTCACACCTCAACTGCTACCCCACCTTTCTCTTTGGTATATGGTACAGAGGTTGTCTTGCCTCTCGAAGTCCAGATTCCATCTCTTTATATCTCACTCACAGATATGCTCAAGGATGATGATTTTTGCCAAGATCGTTTGGCACAACTTGTGTTATTAGATGAACGTTGTTTAAATTCTCTCGATCACCTCCAAATCTACCAAAAACATATCAAACGTGCCCATGATAAATGTGTCCAAGAACCTTCCAGGTCGATGAACCTTCCAGGTCGGTGACCTTGTCCTGAAGGAAAATCAACATGTAACAAAATAAGAGAAAAGTAAATGGGGAAAGCTTCTTCATAATTGGTTTGGACCCTATATCGTTACTCATTCCTATGGATTGGGTTCTTATCATTTATCTTCACTTGAAAGGTAAACCCGAACCTAGGCCCCTCTATGCCTTGCATCTTCAACCATTCTATTGTTGAATCAAGTCATGTATCATATTTTTTCTATTAAATGCTTGTCCTTTAAGCAACATCCACCTTCCACTTACCTTTTTAAAGGATCAATGACTAATCAAGAATCATGTGATTACCCATCACCTTTTAGTCTTATCTTCAATATGAGTACCACAACTCCACTCATGGCATGATTCTCATGGATACTTTTCATCCTTTTCAAGATGGAATCCTATGGTTTTTCATCACTTAAAACTTCTCTTTCATAGCTAACCCATGTGTGATATGGTTTTGTCTTCATAAAAGGAGCCCATACTTCTCTATAGTCTTGACCATGACCTAAAATTCCAAAAAAAAAAAATCAAAAGTAATATACGAGATTTTCAAATTCAAACTCCTTGAGTCAAACTTCTAAAAAAAAGATGAATCCCTCAAAAAGGAAATATATCTTTATGCTATAAATAGACTGCTCCCTTGAAGGAAAACTATACAAAGCTAGCCATATTTTACATAGTCCAGCCAAAAAAAGACTTTTTTTGTAAAAATAAAATAAAAATATGCGGAAGTTTCCCACATCGATCAGCTTCACGAAGACCTCAAGGATATATTCTATTCATCCCACATAAAATTCCCACATCGACCAGTCTATAAAAGAAAAGCAAAAAGAAAAAGATAAATTTTTCATCATGGACTTGCCTATTTTGATCTTGGGTATCTTACAGAAGAGGCATGTTGTCTCACACTAGGGTTACGATAAAACAACCTCTTTCACCTCACTGTATTTCCTTTCTAATCTTCTACCTACTCAAGGGATGTGCTAGAAATGTGACATTTCATGATCATGTGACCTTCTTCACCCTTATAAAGTAAATCATGCAATGCCTTTAGGGTCTTGTGTTCATAGGCTAATCTTTGATATGATAGACTCATAATGGTTCTTACCACTAAGGCGGATTTTCATATCCTCTTACCATTCACCTATTTTATTACTTATTTCTCCTCCTTCATAGGACTAGACCTTCGACACCTACATTCTAGGAATTTCTCTTCTACCAAAATCACCCATATATATTCAACATAGACAACCATGCCTATTCAACCTATACTTACCATGCATATTACCTATTCAACCACCTATTCAGACCTCAACCATGCCTATTCGAACTATTCAACCACACCTATTCAACCTATACTCAACCATGCCTAAATCTATACTTAACTATGCCTAAAACCTACAAACCCAATTTCTCATGCCTAAAACCTACCGACTTTTCATTCATCTCCCTTATTAGGTATTCTTCACTAGCCTATGGGAGAATTTTACATCAAAATTAGCGGCCCCCTGAGGCAATGTACACTCTGAGGGCATGGGGCCCTTGGAGGTTAGCTCAATCCACTTTTTCCCCTAGCCAATTTTCCCCCTTTATATTCACATTTTACCCTAGTTAGTTTCCATTTTACACAAAACTAGGAAATTAATCTATCATAAAAACATACATACCTACCATTTTATAACATCAACCATATTAGACATCAATCATTTAGCATTTCCATGATATCAAATACTTGGATATTTAACCACAACATACATACAATCCATTCTTTCCATAATATTAGTAACTTAGAAATTACCTAGACTCTGCCATGCCTATACTTGACCAAACCATGCCTATACTTGACTCCACCATAACTATACCTGACTCCATCATTGCCTAGATGACCTTAACTCAATCATGCCTAACTCACCTAGTTCCCATGGTACACAATAACAATAGAAATTAAAGAAAGAGTACATCAACCATCCAACAAACATCATCAACTATATAATGAGAGTGCATGTGTATCAATACATATACACAAATATAAATAAGTCTCAGTATCTCAAAGCTCTCATGTATAATCTCACATCTTCATCACGTAGGGTGGTATATATTACAAAAAAATCAAAATGATAGTACAATATCTGCTATGGATATCAATCACCCCCATCTGATGACCTCCTCTCTAGTCTCACCTATCTCCTCCTCTCTCCCTTTCAATCTCCCTGCTAGTATCTCTCCACCCTCTATTTTGGTCACCTACCCGACCTCCATCTCCTCCTCCTAGTCTTCTGCCAGATCTGGTCTTTGAGAGTTGGTAACCTCACCCTAACCCTGTCTCTAGGGCCGATGACCCCCTTATGATACCTGAGCTATGATTCTTGGATCTAGTCTACTCACTGGCTTCTTGTTAGGCTTAGTGCTCGGAACGTAGGAGGGCACATCAATGCTTGCAGTCATTAGCTGGTCATTATAGTAGCAAGCCTTGTTCAGGGCATCCCTAAACCTCACCATGGATATAGTTTGCTATGAGGTTCCATTAACCTAACTACCACCTGAGAACTCTACCCTACTAAAAGAGGACCATGTTCTAGTGTAGGAGCCTATGGTGGTACCTGTGTAGATGCTTGGGCCTGTAAGGCTGCAACTTGTTCCTATGTTGTGTCCTACTGGCCCTGTAATCTAGCCACATGTGCCTATAAGGTGGCTACCTTCCCTTCATCCCCATCTCCACCTTATGCGGGAGCCTCTTCCTGTGCTACCTGGGCCTGCAGGATCGTCACTTGTGCCTACAAGGTGCTCATTTGTGCCAGTATGCCCCTGTTAGTTGTCTCTGTAACCTTGTAATTTATTCCTATAGGGTAGCCACCTGCCCCTATAATGCATCTCTCTAAACTATGACCTTAGCTAATTCTTGCTACCCTGGCCTTGGAGGTTCAGCCTATAACTAAGTTATCCACCACAACCTGTAACTATCAATGGTACTTGCGTTGTCAATCCTCCTATCTGCTACCCTCTCCTTCTGCCCAGTTGAATCTATTGGATATGGTGGGGAGAATGGTCTCTCCACATCATCTTTATGGTAAAATGGAAAATGTGGAGGCACATCCTACTGGAGCCCAAATTTTCGTTAGAATCTATCCACAGGAAATCATCTCGTGCTCACCGACACATCTGCCCTGTATCCACTTGACTAGCTATAATCCATTCAATTCAGTTGTCATCCCTCTGTAAGATGGAAACCCTATATAAGGTCTCCATGATGTATCAATGGCTGATACACCATCAAGAAGTCTTCTATAATAGGTCACATCCCTGGCAGCTTCTGCAACCCTAGGATGGGCTCCCACTGGTACCCACTGCTAAAAACCAACTCGGAATACTCTTCCTGAACCAATCCTACCTCGACATTCTAGTTGGCCGTAAGCACACTATATGCTCATATGCCCAACAATGTAATAAGAAGGTACAACACATCCCAAACTTGTGTATCCACCGATACACCCATAACTCTTTGTATAGTCTACACTAGAAATTTGGGTGCCCATGTGAACCGTACTCATTGTTCTACCATATCCTCCAAAACACCCATCAAAGCTAGAGGAAACCGACCACCCTCTAAATCTAGGAGGTAAAAATAACTAATTGTGGACCATCATCAACACTGCCAAACAGGTCTCATTAGGATGTGTTGCATACATATCTCCATACCTTAACACTCACACTGTGGTATGTCAAATCTACCACAGCATCGCCAAACACTGTACCCATGAGATTCAACACCTCGTCAGCTGCAATTTGATAGAATTGTGCCCCTATAATGGGCAACCTCAAGATCCTATATACGTCCTCTAGGGTTGATAGTCATCTCCCCAGTCAGACAAATGGAAGGTATTGGTCGTATAATCCCATCTATCGATGAGAGTGACCATCATATTGTGATCCCTAACAATTCATCTATATCACCTGATGGAACTAAGACCGACATCTCAGATGCGGTACCACTCATCCCTTATGACTGTGGGTCTGATGTCTACCGATAGTGGTGTCTTTCTATCACACATCATGAGCAGTTGTCATGCCTTCATTCATATAACTTAACAAGGTCAAGTACTAAACTAATTTTTTCCCATTTCTTGAAAACTAATTAGCTCACCCCTACCTACATTACATACCCCATTTTTTTACCTACCTATTTATTGCCTAAAATACCTCCCTGACCTATTATTCATTTCTAATCCAACCTATTATGTTCCCATACTAATTTCATCACCTATTACCTGCCTACATTTACCTAAATTTACGGAAACCCACCTAATTCTATCCCTCATCCATCTAGGTTTCCTTCATTCTTTGCCCATGTACCCTCCTGTTTGATTTTTACACCATTTCGGCCTTATAAAATCTAACCCATTTAGACCTGATCACTTTTCCCTATGAATGACATCGGTCACCTTGATCAATAATGGTTTTCCTCAATCGACGTCGGTAGACATAATTTCCCCACCGACACCAGTATGCTGAACTGATATCAGTTGAGACCTGACCGACATCAGTCACTAGTTTCGGCTTCACAGCCGAAACCCCATGTCCCCAATTTTCCAAAAACAAATTAAAACCAACCTAAAACTACCTAAAAACTACCCAAACCCCAACCATTTCCATTTTACACCTAATTAAACTTTATTTCCCCACCCCCTACCCACATTTTTACTTTTTTCACTACATTTTGAACTTTTATTTCCCCACCCTATTTTTTTCATTTTTTACCTACAATTCTCTTTTAAAAAATCAGAAAGGATTGAATCCTACCTCTACACACTACCTCTGTCATTATGGAATCTTTATGATGGGTGTGTGATCCCCTCCCACACCTCCTCCTGTTGTGGCCATGTTTGAATCAAACCTCTCACTCTCCAATAATTGAATCGCTCATCTCGATCTAATGGGCCCGAAAAACCATGAAATCCATTCGACCAATGATTACTTGCCAAGTCCATTGGGTATAATACCTTGTCTCTTTCTTCATGGAAAACACAAAACACTCTTCATTCTTTCATTTTCTCTAGGTCAACAGAGTGAAAATGAATCCGTATTTATACAGATATTTTTGTTTTTTACCACACCCGTGACCTGAACCGATGCCAATTTTTCTTGACTGACATCAGTTATGTGCCCTAGTTTACCACAATCAGTTACCTTTATCTGATGTCAGTTTTACATCACCGATATCAGTTATCCTTTTACCCCATTACCCAATCATGCACTAAATTTTCTTGCCCGCCACCTTTTCCGCCTACCCCATAATTGACCCTGCCCTTACCCATTACCCTAATTATCTTATAACCTCCCATTTGAACTCACTATCAGTTGGGGCATATTTTCACCCCTAACATGTCCTTACCTATAGCCATGCCTACCTCAATGCAAATGACACTCACCTTTTATGATATTTGAATTTGTGTACTCGTTATAACTTGCGATGATGCTACCTATGTTGTTCAGCCTCATGACCTTACCTTGCCTAATGTCCTGATGTTTATCCCGACCATAACTTTGGTACCTTGGAACACAACCTATTACCTGTTCCTACACCTGGCCTAGTTGTGTTTCAGGACCATATCCTATACCTTGGATTCATGAACCAATTCAACCTTGTTTGGATAAACCTATCGGCCTTTGATGACGTAGAGTTTGCAAGCTCTTCCACCCTTGGTACCTTATCGTAATCTATACGTGTGTGTGCATGCATTAGACTACCCCTACCTATTACCTGATTACCTAAAAATCACCCTTACCTATGACCAACCTCCTCTCATTTTCATCACTTACCCATTTATCAAACCACTCACTGACTCATGTTTCACACCTCATCAATTCCGGGTTTGAGGGGGATCACCTCCACCCACACTTGGGGCAACCTAATCTTCACTCATACCTGGGGCGTACATAATTCATATTTTTTGTCATTTTCGCTTATCAATACAAGACTACGTGACAAAAATGGGAAAATGTAGACACCAAATTTTGGTTCACACACCCTTTAGTCCCCTTCAATTAATTATCGTAACACATTTAACTAATCATGACCCCTTCATCCCATATTAATATTCATCCTCACATTATTAGTTGATTTAATTATTTTAATTAAGCTAATTTCATCCTCATACCTCCACCTCATCATTACACCTCACCCTAGACCCATTCTAGGGGCATTTAACTCACAATGACATAGTCATCACTCTCAGCACTGAGTCATCACTCTCAGTGTTGAGTCACCACTTGATCTAACTAACTAAGAATTCTTCTCAAACCTAATTGGACTTCTTCTATGACCTTCCTACCTTTTATAATGAGAAATCCACTTCCCTAAGTGGACTCAACTTGGAAAACACACAAAATATGGGAAGATATTCCTATTTTTGGTAAAAAGGGACTAATTTCACCATAACCAACACCTATTTTTCGTCGGTCGACACTAGTTACGTAACTGCCATTGGTAACCTTATATACAACTTTCAACAACTCTTTAAATGGGTTGGTCATTCAGTTACTGGATCTTTATTGCATTCAAGTGCATAAATCCTCAAGTTTTCATGTATCCAACCGATGAACACACACAACCATAATACAAGAAAAGAAATTGGTTCTCCTTCTAGAGCATTAGAATACTCATGGGAGAACATAGGTTGTACTTACATGTAACACTGACTCAAGACACCTCTCCTCCAATCAACCATCAACCATCGTCAACTTAAAAGGTCTACAAGAAACCAAGTAATTACTGTGTAATTTTAATCATTCGGGGTTATCCCATTGTAGATCTCTTTCTTTTGTTTAAAATTTTATTTCTTTTGTTACGCATGTAAATCACTTTCTTCACTTCCAACCCACTATTCAACCACCCTCAAGCCTTTCTACCCTTCTAAACCTCCTTATTAGTATTCCTAATTCTTCTCAACCATATTACAAGCTAAACCATACTAATCTCAATCTCTGTATAATCAAAGAGATCCCTGAAACCCATTTTAATAGTCTATTACCTATTTCTCCTACTAACTTCGGGTTCCTTGACCACTATCGGTTTAGTCCCCATACCAGCATTGGTCACTAGACCAATACCAATCTCTGTGTCATTTTGTATTCTTAGACCAGCAAGCTTCCCACTCACCTAAAACTAACCCATACCTCAACTAATAAGCCCCGGACCCTTACCAAACCTCTTTTAGACCTACAAAACCTAGAACAACATACCAAACCTCCGGATCTAATCGTAACCTTTTCTGTTAGATTAGATTTACTTATTGTATTAGCACAAGATACCTAAATTGTTCAACTATAGTAAGATTTCCTAATTTTATGGTATCTGTTGCATTAAATTGTATTTGAAAGTGGATTGACAAGTTTCTAGGAAGCACCTCGCTTCCCAGATCTAGCACTTGCTAGGTAGTCCACTAACCTATATTATTAATACTATTTGGTCATCTTATTGTGTTTCTTATATAGGTCATTCCTCCTAGACAAAGCGAAGCTCACACAATTAGCTTGGATCAAAAGTATACAACGCGCACATTCTACCATCCACCTTTGCTTCACAGGTATTCCTCCTTAATAATTTTACCTTCTATTTGTTTCATCCTAGAAATTGTAAAACTTATTAATGAAACACACAGAGTTATCTTCCTATTTACATTTTCATGTAGACTTGGAGATTTATTTCAAAGTACATTATACATTAAAGACATATATTTTTTAATTTTCTACTGAGAAGAATGCAAAAAGTAAGGGAACGTTTTCATAAAATTTATAAGGATATAAAACATGAATAAAATCCCTTGCAAACAATACAGAGTTTTAATATTTACGGACTGCATCATTTCAACCTTTTCAGATCTCTACCAATTTTCCAAACATGACTAAAAGGTAGATTTCTAAAATGACTTTCCAAATAGTTTTCAAATTAAAATTTTGGTATAAATTTCATAATTAAACTCAAGGAAATACAATCCTTTCCAATTGGACATTAAGTACAAAATTTTTTTATCAAAATTTAAGATAATACAATCCCCTTTCAATTTGGCTTTAAAATAAGGAAAAAAATTACAATAATTACAGCATTAGAGTCCTTCCAATTTTTCCTTCAAATACAATAGTCTCACGATGGTTTAAAAATAAAATACAGGTTACTATAATCCACGTGATACAATCCCTCCACACAAAATGGTGGATACAACATGGCAAACTTCTTCCTAACGAATCCTACAACTCCTCCAAAGCTGTAACTTCTCCATCACATCTTTTGTACACCAACAAAGGAGAGAGAGATAGGAAACACTCTCCTTCCAGCCAAATCTCGTTTAAGGGGTGAAGTCATTCCCCTTCATTGACCCCTGAGCTCTAACCAAGTAACAATGAAGAAATTTCACAACCATGGCAACAACAAGGGCTTCAAAATAAATACATACACACACAACAATTTCATGCAACATAAAACAACCAATAAGAATCCTGCAATTTTATTTCCATAATTCACAAAGTCTCATTCTTAGATCCAAAAAGGAGAGAAGAAACATGGGAAGCCCCCTTTTACCTCCCAATTAGGTTAAATGTCCACCTTAAAAACCTCCAACACTCCATCATACACAATCTATTATGCCTCCCTCAAACTCTTATGACTCACTCAAGTAAATTTTACAAAATAATTAAGAATTTTCCCCTTATCCCTCCAAAAGGTGGAATAATCTTCCCAAAAATTTCTCCACAATTCACATAAACTATTATACCTCCCTCATGGCTCCCATTGTCTTCCTCCCTACACCTTCTTAAGGAAAACTACCCAACCCAAGCCATATACATACATACATTTAACAATTTTACACTCCATAAACAATAAAAGCAAGAAATAAAGTGGATAAGAATCCTACCTTTCCGCTTGTGGAACCTTAACTTTCCATGCAATCCAAAAACTTCAAAATCCTTCACCAAAAAAGCATCTCCCAAGATAAGCAATCTCTAGAAACAACATGAAAAAACAAGTCAAAACAAGTAGCCCCAACATCCTCTAAAAGATGCAATTAAATACAAGATAAGGAGGGAGAGGTGATGTGGTTCCATGTAGGATGCTAACTCATCTCCCTCAAATCTACAACATCAATCTCACACAAATACCAAAGCATAATTAAGAGGTAGGTTGAGGATATGACATTTTCAATCTTGCACACAAGCTCAAATTGCACATTTGAAAACCAATTTAGGAGACCAAGAGAAAGAGAGAAATGATTTCCTCTTTTCCACCAAAATATAATGATTAGAGGCTAAATATGACCCCTCAAGTCATAGGTATGGTTGGGGAAAATAAATTAAAGAGTGTGAGACAAGTAAAACTGTGTCCCACAAGCCTTCAAAATTGGGCTCAAATCCTAAATCTAAACTTTGGGTTTAGGGTGTCACACATACCAATGCCAAATAAAAATTCAAACAAAAGGGAGGAAGTTATAAAGCATATTTGAAGGAATATCTAACCCTCCCAAAATCCACACCATCACATTGAATAAACCCTTACAAATTAATCATAATTAAACTAAAGACACACATAACATTCCTAATGATCGAAAGGAAACATTAGCTCACACTTAAAAATTTACATATCTAAATTAGGGCTATATTTACCACATAGAAACATAAGGGTACATGGGGTACATCAAGAACATAACTAAAATCACAACACCCACGTTAAAATAAATATCATAACCACATAAAAATTAAATAATATAACTACACATACCCATGGTCACATGGTGAGGTGCTCGCACATGGAGACCTCCTATAAGACGATAACAAGAAGATGACGCAACACAAAACACGACAGTTGCTAAGCTAACTATGTTGTGAACTTGTGACATTCCTTCATGGTTATATTTCCTATTCTCTCTTTGTTTGTGTGATCTTTGTTTCCTACAATCACAAATAATACCACCTTCGGCCTCATAGCCACATCAATACATCACAGAAATAAAACACATATAAAGCATCATCAAATATCACAATACATAATTCTATTCTAATTCAAACATTTACAATGGTTCATGATCACAATTTACATTTTACGAAAATCACGCAATCCATATATTGATCATCAAAACTATCTCAAAATCAAAAAATCCAAAATATCAATGTAAACATAGTTAGACGATGCATCAAAATCATATTCGCAACTACTATGCATCAAATATGTCAGTATATAAGAAAGCAATGCTAAATTGACATGTGATACAACGTCTAAACAGTGTCTACTAGGCATCAAAACATCATAATAATCGGATGTTTGTATAGTCTAAACATATGCCATCTAAAATAATATATTAATAACCATGTCTCTAGGCAACTAGTAAGCAAGAGTATAACAGTGCACAAGTGTCGAAGAGAAGTGGGAATTACATAAACACATAGATGGGCCAAGGTTTTTAGGGAAGTTTTATTAGGAACTTTCACCTCAAATGGAACATTGATGCACATCTTGGTGAACATGAATCTTGATATTTTCTTCGTGGTCAGGTCCTTGGAGATGAGAAACCCCATGGCTCTAGCTATTCCAAAGAATAATTTTGGTTCCCATAATTCCATGGCCAGAGCTGACAATTTTATCCACTCTAGGAGCTTCAGAAACTTGAAATCTAGTTGTAGTCCTAGTTTCCCATCTAAAATTGGTGAGATCTATCTTAACATAAAACTACGGTCCCTCAAGAATCACTGTTTGGAGATTTGAATCTTCCTAGAAGCAAAAAAGGAAGAAATCCCCTCTGAGAGCACTCACTTCTAGGTTACGAGTCAATTTTCTTTTACACCAGTCCCTAACGAAGTCTATATTTGGTCTTAATCCTTCAAATCATCTAACCGTTGCAGATTTAAATTTGATCTTAGATTTATTCACAACCCCCTCTGGAATTTCTAGTTGAAGCATCTAATCAGCCCATGATGGCATAATTTTGATTTGAACCCTAGCGTCCCCACCAAACATGTGAGCAGCCCATGATTTTCCCTTATGCATTGGACCCTTGGCTGTAGTAGAGCTCTTCGCATAGTCGTAGTTCTCTCCTTCTCTCACAACTCTTCCATTCTAGAATTTTTTTTAATGATCTCTCCTTCTCTCGATAGCTCTTAGAATTTCTATGACTTAAGGAAATATTAAATATATAGGGGTTAAAATTCTATCTTGGGTTCTCGATATTATATAGAAATAATAGTTGGTTTCACACATGAAATACATGGGTGGCGATCTTTAATATTAATAATAGGAGTCTCAAGTAACCAATTTAATAGGTTCTCGTCAAGGTCATTCATGCATGAACTAAATTCCCACCTTCTTTTCCTACCTTTATTTTTCGTAACATTTTATGTATAATGCAACTCCCACAGTTGTTACTAGCATACCTATATTATATAAATATATGTAAAATATCCTGAGAGGTATAGTTCACAAGGTGCTTATACCTCTCAAACTATTTTATCATGTTTTGATTTATGTTTATATAAATGGTAAAATATGTCGAGAGGTATAAGAACCTCAAAAACTATAATCTCATTTCTTATATTTCTTATTTCTTTACATTGCATATGAAAACAATCCAAAATCTAACTTCACATTACATGCTTGTTTATATTATGGATTGTGAAAGTCCTAATTTTCTTGTATATATTTCTATTTTTGGAATTGAAAAATCTTTTGATATTTTTGGGATTAAAAACATTTTGTAAGATACAATATTTTAGGCAACGTTTTTTTATATTAAGAATGTATTCAAATTTCATAAATTAAAAAAAGAAGTCTTAAAATTTTATATATATATATATATATATATAATGTTTTAATGTTAGGTGAATTCTTTTCCATTGTAATTTTTATTCAAGATATATAAATTAAAAAATGTAGTTAAACTAGTTATAAATGTCATTTTTAAGATTTAAATTTTCACATATACATGCTTGAACTATAATTGAGTTATTCTTATTTGTAAATTTAAGGGAACTTAAGAAGACAACCCAATTTTTAAAAACTTTGCTAATTTAAATTAGTAATAAAAATAAAATAAAATAAATTACAAATACAAGAGTATTTCAATATAATGCCAATTTTTTAAATGTTAAATTTATCTCATATTGTACAAGCATGTAAACAAGTTATATGATATTTCTTCTATTCTTGTCTAGATATCTATTTGCAAGATAATTTCTTTTGAAACAACATATTTTGAATTTTTTTGCTTGCAGTTCATTGTTGTTCCCAATTAGTCATCATCAGCAATATAAGGATGTGTGTGCAGTGATTGGATCTACGCCACCTAAATAGAATGTCGTTATACATTTAATTATACAAGATAATTCTTGAATTCGATATAAAAGGTTTGTCTGTCCCAAATATTTCTCAAAAGAGACCTTGTTGGTGCAAAATCATAGCACCCATGAATGTCAGCAACTCGATGGGTTTAGACTCTCGGAGTAATTGCATAACATGGAGATTCTCCTAAACTGTGAGACTTTGCGAATTAGGAGGGATCTCTGGATGAAGGTTGGTTCCTATTCCTCTGTTCAAGTGCACATATTCATATTGCAAAGGATCTACTCTAAAACTTACTCTAACTTGTCAAGGAGACAGGGTTAAGGAGATACAAGAAAATAAATCTAACTAACATAGGTGATGCACCAAAGGAATGTTGAACACCTGCTTTGCAATAAACACAAACCATGAAGATGAAATACAATCACCATGCACAAATAACCAAGACCACAATGAGAGATCAGGAAGGAGACAATGAACGCAAGAGAGGGTTGAAAATTATCCACAGACAGGCATTATTGTTCTAAAAAGTTGATACAGTTCATTACAATAGCCAAGAGGCACAAACTTGCATTACAATTTGAATAGGAGGCTTGGACTCCACAAATCCACTTATAGACAAGAGAAGAAGGGAGGGCGCAAAGCGTAAATTTCCAACACTTAGAAAAAAGTCCCTCCTTACAATATATAGGAAGAAAGAGAGAGAAAAGAGAGAAGGAGAATTTAAAAATCCTCCCTCACCACCCAAGAAATGCATGGGTTTCACTACAAAACCCATGTCTCCATTATTGTTCCTTGTTGGGAAAGAAAGGAAACCCATACTTCATTATAGTGGAAGGTGAGAAGCCTGATAGCCTTGGAAATGGCGGACTGTATTTTTCATTATGGGGGGTAGGTAAGTAGCAGACATCGGGAGATTTCCAAAATGTCCTCTCTCGCTCAAATCTGAGCTTCCAGTCAAAAGTTATGATCATTTGAAGGTTAGGGTCGGGTGTTCTACGCGGGTTCTCACAATATTTCTACCTTTTAGGGTCCTAGGAATGTGACATGTCGACACTTGGCATCGTCCGAGAGCCTTTTCTTCTTCCTTCATGTGAGTAGAGGGTCCCACTACATATAATGCCAAAACCCCTTTTTGGGTGGGACCGTTGTAGTTAGCTCCTGAATTTATGATGGTGGGACACTTGGCATTGTCCGCGAGCCTGCTATGTGTTGAGATCCATGTGGGGGGATCAAGAACATCTATGGGGTCTCCACTTTGCTGCACCTTTTGAAAGTGCACTGAGCTAACATGTGGCACCTTCCACGGATCTATTGCTTTGATTCGAGTCAACTCACTCTAGCCCCAATTTTCTTCAACATTTCCATGGCCATTCATCTTCTGACCCTTCTTCTTCATTGACAAGCCCAACCTACCACTTGATTTTTTGGGATCGAATGTGAGCTCATGCGAATGAACCACCCTCTCCATTTCTCCTGTGCAGGGTTTTGTTTGTTCAATTTGTCCCAAGGGGCAAAATTGGATAACAGACCTTTGGTTTAAGAAACCTCCCCAAAAATGATCACTCACCTCCCCTTATTAGTTTTGCTACTGTAGAATACTCTCATATTACTTATTTTTTAATTTATTCACTAAATTTTGATGGTATATAATAATATATAACAACTACTTAGGATGTTTAATCCAAAGGTGTTTCCATAGCTAAAAATCTAATTTTACCTCCGACGTCTATACCAACGTGCAGTGATTTCCTCTATCTACCTTGAGGAGTACAATTACTAATGATTTTTCATGCATCACCTATTTTCCTGCTATTACACCTATATTTACTCGAGCTTAAAACTAAAAAGTGAGGCTACAAAGTGCTAATGAAGAAAGTAATGTGGTTGGGTTTAAACTTGGAACCTATTGAGTTTTCCTCAATTTCTTTTATTTTGGCCACTTTAAGCTCAAATTGCACTCACGTGAATAATATAATCTCAGTTTAAAACATTTTCATTCCATACATGTATGGCCAAATTCTGCAGGGAATGAATTATTGATGATTGTTTTTGCATCCTCTATTTTCCTACAATTACCCCATCTTTCAATTTAAAAGGGGGCTATAAAGTGCCTCAACAAGAAAACATTTCGGTTGGTTCTCAAACATGGAACCTTTTAGATTTTTCCCATTTTTTAGTTTTTCTTCTTTAAATAAAAATTGCACTCACATGAATAATGCGAGCGATATAGAGATAATACATTGGAACACAATTCCCTTCCCCTCCCTCAAAACCCTTTTCAATTACCATCCATATTTCCCTCTATTTCACTTTCTCAATTTTTAATTCTTTTCTCCATCGAAATTTCTTATTATTAGTGCATGATATTTATTTTCCTTGTATTTTTTTATTTATTATGATTTTTCCTACACTCATGGGATATTTTTTCTTAGTTGTAGCAGTTTTGTTGAGTTAGCTTACGAGTTATGTTGAGTTAGCCTACTAGTTGTGTGGAGTAAACTCTACTTCTAGTATCAATTAGTGAGAGTTATTTCCCACTGCTCTAAGAGGAGGTTACACATTCACCACTTATATGTAATTGACTTGCATCACTATATCCTATGGAGGATATGGAGCGTATGATGGAGTAATGAGTTGGAGCTATTTCTGTGTAATTGTAATTATCTCTCTTGTATTTTCATGTTTTAAAATCTTGTATGCTTGTATTGTTTTTATCTTGCAATAGTTCACGTCTCGCATCATTCATTTGTGTAATCTTCGAACCATTAGATCTGTGGCACTTCTCCAGTATGATATCAGAGTGATTCTAGTTACATTTTCCATTACCGAGTTATTTTTAGTTTTCATATACTTCATTTGTGAAACTAACAGTTCATGTGTAAATAGATTTGACTATCTTGGTTCTTTACGGTTGTGATTTTTGGTGTTTCTTTATTAACAAGTTGAGTGTTGTCAAAAATCTCAGGGGTTACAAAATTATTTGAAATAAACCTCAGGATTTGTTAAAATCATGAGGTTGCCCAAAGTGACCAAAAATGTTCTTAGGGGTTTTTAGAGAAATTTTTGTTGTTCCTTGGTTTAGTGCATTATAGGCTCATACTTTCCATTCACATGCTCTTGTAAATTGATTGATATTGTGTGAGCTTTGTTTTGTATTCAGACTTGTGTTGGAAGCTCTATCTCCATGGGTTTAACATTGCAGGCCTGACATAAGCCTTAGTTTCAACAAACTCAGACTTGGATCGGCGTGACACAATCCATGAGTTCTAGAAATGTGGTCCTATAGCCACATCATAGCTCACCACCAAATATACTTCTCTTCCATGTTTCCTAGGATTTCTCATGTCCCTTCATAGGCATGAAATGACCTTGGAGATGCCTAGATTTGATTTCAATGGAATTTTTTGGGCACACATCATGTTTTTAGGTCCTATTGCTTTGATATAGTTGCATTAGACATTTTTTGGGCCTGCACAACATGTATCAGTCATTACCTTTTTTTCTTCAGCTGGTCGGTGCCAAAAAGTAAGACTAGCCTCCTCAGACTCCTTTACAAAACTTTGATGCCTTGAATGAGACATTGTTCATAGTTTAGGCACCCCACAAGCTCGCCAAAGCCAATATTTGATTTTTCAGTCCTATGAAGGTTTTTGTACGATGTTTCAATGGATTACACAACCCATGCATAATACAAAGACATACCTGGAAGTCTTGTCAGACATTTTTTTCATGTTGTGCATTACTCAAACTCACCATTACACTCCTCCATTCGCTCTACAAGTGTGCAACGTTCCTATCGTGCCCTCATTCAACCTCCTACAGAATTCTACTTTGTCATTGAAAATTGCACTTTGCTTTTTCTCTAGTTGATGGTTTGGGCGGCGCTAACAACAAACAAAAGCAAAGAATGGTAAAGACATAAAGATTTCTAGGGTTTCCAAAGCTAATATCAGTCTCTCCAACATACTCTTCCACGTGTGGATCCCACCACATATAAGGTAAAAGTGCATTGTTTAAACTCCAATTTGAACTTTGCATTAACAAAAAATTATTTTTTGCCTTTTTTGATACAAGTCGATTTAGGAGTAATTTTGTATTAAGGGTGGAATAATCATTTGGTCCTTGTATTTTCACCTAATGAAGATGAAGGGTGATGCCTGGGTTGGCAAGAGTCCAATTCACGCTCACAAATTAAACTATCGTGTTCTTCATTTTGTATTAGTTTCAACGAGTATACGAATGACCCCCTTTCCCCTCATTTCCAGCATTTTTAAATTAGTTTGCAAAATTTTAATCAAATAAGCCATTATTTATGGGAAATTATATTTTCTATAACTTGTGATTGGTGGTTCAGATTTGAGCACTTTTCAGGTAAAAATTGCATGTTTTCTTATGCTCTACATGAGGGATTCATTTATTTTTTTAAACATGCTATTTTACAAAGTGCCACATTTCAGGGGATTTCTTGCAAAACTCACTAGGGACTTGTACCTTTTTGCACTAAGTTAATAAGTGCCATCTGGGATAATTTTGGGGGTTTATCTATAGTATGGAGTTTCACCATTTTTTTGTTATGCTTGACTCTGAGAACTTACCATCTTAGAAGGCGGGCATTCTCAATGAGTGCACTATGCATGATTTGTTTCACTACCTCCATGGTCTTGTTCCTGAGCCTGATGAACCACTACAGTAGTATGAGTGATTTAACCACAATGATGAGGTATATGGCCTTATCGGTCTTACTCTTTCTAGGGAAATATTTAATTCGTTTGAGCACACTGAGTGCCCTTTCAATACGTGGAGTTCCATTATCCGACAATTATATGGTGACCTTGTTTCTCCATCTGAGAGTGCCGCTTCCCTAAACCACTCTAGTGCCTCCATAGATTCTCCCCCTTTTCACATCCCTTTCATTGATGAGTGTTCTTCAACACCTATTACTGCTCATGAGTCTCACATTGACCAATCATCACAAAATATTGCTATTGAGCACACTCTCCCCCACTATTGCCTCCATCGAGCTCATTGTCGCCCATATTCATGCTTCTATTCACTCTCCACACCAATGTTCTATTGAAGAAATTTCCTCTGAGACAAATGTGACCATTGCCTATTTTCCTCCATTGCATCTTGATTGCCTGATTGATGACACTCTACATACACTTGTTACTACCTTCGAGTATAATGTTGCTTCATCTTGGACTTCTAGCAGCTCTTCGCAATAGTCTTCTCATCCCACTTCATGTTGTGATGTTAATACATTCTTTTCATACATTTTTATCATTGAGAAACCCCATTGGGACAAGTATCTTCCTGACTTGAGATTTCTATTTTTAGATTCCACTTGTGTTGTATTACAGGAATATGCTCCCATTGAGCCATCACACATTTTGGAGGAACCATTCATCTCTCTTGTTGGGAGTTCTTGCCTTGGGACATTTGTCACTTTCACCATTTCCTAGATGTTTCATGATCCACCTCTTCTTGTGGATCCCTTTGTGAGGATTATCGGACCCCCATCATCTTATTTCTCATGACATGTATACTACAGTGGAATTACCATTTTGTTTTATGCACACATTTTCTAGAACTATGCCATCTTTCAGCTATAGACTAGATGCACATATTAGAGTATTGTATGTTTCTTCTTCATTTGTGGAGTGGGCCATAACTTTCCGTACTCCTTTTTTGTCCTTCCTAAGGGCAATAATGTTGTTCGGTGTGGGTGGATTCTCTTTAGTATTTACGCAAAGGACTACATCATCGACACTTTTCTTAGGGGACCTTCTTCTCCTTACTTTTTTCTCTCTCTACTCTATAGGATGATCATTGTATGTGGATACCTTATCAGGATGAGTTACTGAGACACACTACTTCTTCTTCTCCAGTTTTCTTGAGTGAGTTTCATGTCTCTCTTTTGGGTGGAATTTTTTCCCACTAGGTTTTCTCCTTTCCTCCACTTTATGAGAGATTTGCATTGTACATGGGTAGGTCATCAAGCTTTGTTTTCGGGACCCATTTTTCTTTTCATTGCCCATCTAAGTTGTGCTTATGGGGGGATGTTATTGTAAGATATTTATTTTCCTTGTATTTGTTTATTTACTTGGATCTTTCCTACACTCATGGGATATGTTTTCTTAGTTGTAGCAGTTGTGTTGAGCTAGCTTATCCGTTATGTTGACTTAGCCTACTAGTTGTGTGGAGTCAACTTTACTTTTAGTGTCAGTTAGTGAGAGTTATTCCCCACTTATCCAAGAGGAGGATGAACATTCACCACCTATATGTACTTGACTTGCATCATTTTATCCAATGGAGGATATGGAACATATGATGGAGTATTGAGTTGGCGCTATTTCTGTGTTATTGAAATTATCTTTCTTGTATTTTCGTAATTCGCAGTCGTGTATGCTTGCATTGATTTGTCTTACAACAATTCGCATCTCGCATCATTCCCCTATGCAATCTTCAAGCCAGTAAATTCGTGGCACTTTTGTGATACTTGTTAATTATTTATTTAAAAATGAAAATCAGATTGTGTGCCTCATTTAATTAATATATTGTTCCATTACAATAAATCCTTTTTTCTTGTGTACACTGTTAAAAAGTAGGTACTAAACACCATAACTAAACCCTAATGTGAATGAGAACAGTTCTTCAATATCGAGCACGCGCAATGCATTACGGTAAACGGTCCCACGCTCACCTGTGTTCTCCTTTTTCCTGCTCTGTGTGTTTAGAGCCCGTTAGACATGGTCGTGGTGAACGCTTTATAAATATACCTTTCTCCAAATAATCTCATATTCATTACTTCTACATTTGCAAGTGCTACATTTAGTCGTAGGGAGGCTTGCCCCACTTGAAAGATCTTCTCGGAGATGGCAGGACCAGCTGCAGGAAAATCCACTTAAGCAACAATTTTTGCTATAATAATTTTGGTTTCTGTAGTGTTTGCGGCAGAAGGAGGAAGAGGTAGGTCCATCCATGGATACAGGGGCTGCATCAATGGCGATCGTTCCATTTCTAGCGGTTGGTCTCGTCGGATCCATTTTTGATATGTATTTTGCAATGAGGGTTTATAATTATGCGTCACTTGTCATTTTAGATCTCAGTGTGTGATAAGTATTAGATGGCCTTTTGTTCTTGGCTGTTTTCATTTTGAGGTATTAATGCAGGCCACTCCGAGTAGTTTATTTTTACATAAGATTATTTGAGCGATTATTGTTTACTAGTTTAGGAAATAAACGGATCTTCTTAAATAATAAAATAATAGGTTTTCTACAGTCCACAATGCCGTGGGGCGACCTGTTTTTGGGTCTACAAGCGGCTTAAGCGTACTCACATGCGGGAGGCAACTAACTTTGCTACAAACGAGGCGTACATACCCTAACCCCTGCAGGATTTGAACTTGTGACCTCCATTTCAAGAGCACATGTTCTTCACCATTAGGCCAACTCAGGGGTACAATATATTAATCAAGGAAACCCAAAATAAAATATTAGTCAACAATGGTCCCTGGAATAAATAGGAAGAAGGAATGATCCGAGGCTGTCATGTAAAAATAAGAGCTTTGGAATACCGTATGTACATCCATTTCAAAAGCAGATTCCACTCTGAAGGGAATAAAAAGGCAATAAATGTATCCAAATTTTATTAGAGCTTTTTGGTTTTTTTGGTTTTTTTGTTTTTTTGTTTTTATTTTGGGTACTTTCGTAGGATTCGCTAATATTGAAGTGGCATAGAGTTTTAAAGATAAAGTTTAACGAGTGCCACTTATCGACCCCATTTTAACAGTACATACCCAATCCTACATTTTAATTAGTATTCATGGATATTTAATTAGTTATGTGATTGCCTTCACATAGGCGTGATATTTGGGTCTTTTTTAGAGGCAAAAATGGAGATTCATCCCAAGAATATCAACGGCCACATATACAATAAGTAAGTGCTTTCCTTATTCTGCCTTAAATCTTATCGACTTTTAGGCCTGCAATATGAGTTTTTCATCAATGTAACAACAAAATTTTAATGCTTAATCACATAGTCATGATTTCGAGTGATTAATATTTCATGACAAACATATGTACCTGATAAATTTTTCATGCGGAAATCTCATGTGAAATTTATTTGGGTTGTGTTTTTTTTTTATCATGGGACGCTCTTTACTTTTTCATGTGAATATTCTTATTTGAAGTTTGATGGTCATATGATGTGTCCTTCAAATTTAATGTGATATGTTTAATTTAGGTGACACAAATATTGATAAATAATATACTCTGGGATCCTTTTGTTATCATAGATTAGAGAATCCATAATCTATTTTGATATGTTCTTATACTTCTTAGCTGAAATGATTATGATTTCTTACTAGATTTTAATAAGAAAGTGAGCATTAGATCATATATGATCCAAATTTTTTGTAACCAATTTGTCTATAATTGGATCCTGAAATGTAAGTAACATTCATATCCATTGTCTGAGCATTTTAAGGGGGAAAAATGGATTATAATTCGAAATATGTTGAACAAAAAATTTACACAATGAATTTCAAAAAGTATTGGTCCAATTTTATTAACTGTGGAAAAATCATAAATTCAAACTAAAAATCAAGTTTTAATGGTGTTTCTGGTCACGCCTAAGGCATTTCGTAGGAGGGTTGGGGTGGGGGATGGTGGGGCTCTGACAGGTGATAGGTTGATCGGCAGTTTGCAATTCAAAGTGCGTCGACATCCTACACAAATTCATCTGAGACTGTCAATTTCGGGAAACCGATGTTTGTATGCCTACAAATCAGAAACTATCATGGCAATTCTCGTGAATACCACCGACCGTTGTAGGGCATAGGCATGTACATTTTCTATTATTTATTTTAGCCCTTTGTATTTTTTACCATTTTCAATTTATACCCTCTTGGCCGACCGAGGTTAAAAGCCACAAATAAACATGGACACCATCGTCTATAGGTCTTACTTCAAATGCATGACACGTCTAGGAATGGAACTCCCCTCATTTTGGCACAAAATACTCATAGGAAGTTGATGTGTTGTTAATAACTATATCCATTCTTACCAACATTTTTATAGTCTCTTTCATGCAATCAAAGAGACCAAGTGAATGTTAGCATATTTCTTCTGATTTATTGACACACATCTTCACCATCTCCTTCACATGTAAGTTTTTATTAACACTTTTTTCATGCCATATTGATGTCTTTCATATGTGCCAATGTTGTTTTATTGAATTTGAATATGTATAGCCTAAATTAATATTATTTAATTTTCACACCATTAGATGTAAATCCATTCCCGTCGCGGTCATTTTGGATGATGGTCACATGTGACCGCTATTTTGAATTCCCTCCATTTTTAAAATATTTTTGTCGTCTAGCGCTGATGATGAAATTATTATTGTTTGATCATATATATATATATATATATATATATATATATATATATATGAAATTATATTTATACACACACACACGCATGCACGCACGCCGAAGGCATGTCACAGGTGAGTTGGGGAGGGGGACCTAATAGGCAACTTGGTAGCCCACAGTTCAAAGTATACCCAGGTCCTTCACGCATCCACATGAGACCATCAATCTGCATGTATTGTACCTTTGATTTCTTGAAATTGGAAATTCTTGTTCAATCTGATGGTCAGAGTAGATGAGTAAGACTGATTGGATTTAATGAATTTATTTACTCTAATTTAAATGTTGATGTCCTTTGTGGGCACATGCTAAGGTCAAGAAATAATCTTTCTTGCGGTAAGAGTGATAATGTTGTTGAGAGAAGTTACTTCTGGTAATCTCGAATGTTAAAATGCCATCAAATTCTTAGTTATGTCCAAATTTCTAAATCCCACTCTACTTCCACTGAATGTATCTATTTTTCCTTTGACTAAAAAATGGGGGCTATTTAAGTGTGTATAAAAAATGAATATATAGATTTTTTTGATGGTGGGATGAAACGGAATAACATAAGCAACAAAAAAATAAAATACTTATTGGCGTCTTATTATGCCAAAGGCGTTTTATCTAAGGGAAAGACCTTATTAGTGGCTAACAGGTGTCATAAATTCAAATGTGGAGATGGCTTATGTTGTTTTTTTTTTTACATGGACGTTGAAAAAATAATCTTGGCCTTCCATTTCACTACACTGCCTACTTTGTTGACATCACCTTCATGAAACACATTGTGTGCCTTTTCTCTGTCTAAACCAGACAAGTGTCCAAAAAGTTCCCTACCACGTCAGCACTATTTTTTTCATAGGTAGTGTTTGCAGTTATAGTTTCTTTCATAAAGGATATACAGGTAACATGAGGAGTGAATGCTGGTGAAAGATTTCCCATCGACTAATATAGATGACTACAAAAATTCTTTGATTTAACTGTCCACATGTAATATGCAACAAGGGATATGCTTTGTTACATTTTGGGTGATCTTCGGTTCAAGTCCCCATAGGCATAAGTGTTAGGTGTAGTTACCAAATCATGCACTTACTATTACATTTATACTATCAAGTTTGATATTTGATATTTTATATATAGATCTCATTTAGTCAGTCGTCTTCGTCATTTTTCTTGCACAGTCTTCAATTGTTTACACAGTTTTGGTCGTCTCTCAGGGAGTATCAGGTGTCATTATTTATTCATTTTTCGTCTCTAGTCTTTGACTAGGGAACCTAGGGTAGTGTTGGGGCACCCATGGGTGCCCCGGTCTAAATTTTAGGCACCTTGGTCCCCATAACACTGGGGTCTAATTTACATATTCGAGGTCAGTATTTATTATTTTCACTCTCATTCTCCTAGGTACTAGTTAGCATGTTGGTATATTAATTTCAAAATTTGAACAAGATATCCTTATATAAACATAACATACTCACTATCCTATGCACATGATATCAACTATAAAGAGCTAGCTATCTACTAAGACAAAGGACTGCATTTGGGCATCATTTAAATATGCATCACATAAGCATAGGGAGAAAGGGTTATATTAATTATATTTCATCCACCATTTACATCTTACATCTAGTTATTTCCCCGTACTTCTACATCATTGATGTTAGGGAACCCTAGGCACACAATTATACACACAAGCATGTAGAACTACATTGGGTCTAGAATGTAGTGTAGTGCTTAGTTGTAAGTCTACCATTGTGACAACTAAGGTTAGTTTGAACCCTTCATATACATCTTTCTTTTTTTCAGGATTTGATGCTTTGTATGGGGTTTTGTAAGTAGTTCTTCATATCAGATTAATGATGACATAAGTGAACATACTACGATAAATATGTGACAAATATAAAGATACTACGAAGACCTAGCGACATTATCATATTCAGATCTTGAGCTCTTCTGTAGACCAAAGCACCTAGATCTCAAAACAGGGTGCCTGCAGGTGGCCAAGTCCTCTCCCAAGAAGCCCAGTCCAGCCGGATATTCAGCTACTATAATTTCTAGAGTAGCACCTTCACATTCAATCCTATCCTGGGCATCGGCTCTGTTCAAGTCCAGCACACAGTAAGGTAAGTCACTTTCATGTTAGTACCTTATCCTTCCCATTTTCGTTATTTCATTTCATTTGAATATTAATTAAAATTATCTAGCATAAATATTTCAGTTTACATCATTTACTTCAATTCTGTACCTACTTAGATTAACTTAGAATATAGATACTAAAATTCATATTTTAGTTAAAATCATTTTGGTGAACCCATCTTTTCGAATAGATTTCCCTAGGATCCAATCAAACCCTAATGGCTAAAAATAGCTCATCTTCTTTACCCATCATGTCTCATTTTAGCGTTAACCCTATATATGATGAGGTTGTCATAGTTGAGCTCAAAGATCTATATAGTACTCATGTTACTACACCCAATCATATCAAACAACAACTTTTAGATGGCCAATAACATATCCCTACTCATTTTGAATGTTCTCCTATAGGCATTAGCATTGTTGAGGATCCTCATTTTATACCATTATATACTGGCTACTTGTCATACTCCTTCCGATCTTTCATAGGAAAATTGAAAATGATTCTCTTATTGATTACTTACTTTGTATTGACAATCATTAAAATGTACATAACAATTCTTCTTTTAATATTGCCTCTGATATAGATCCTTCTCATGATTCTACCATTTCTGACATTTCTTCTCTTGATACATCTCCTACTAGTTTCCACGATCCTTCACATTATGTTGATGATCCTATTGATAGCATTCTTAGTGAAAATTCTCTTTTTTGAGTCTCTATCTCATACGGTTGAGGCAGATGATAGTTATGGTTCTTCTTCTTTTTATACAACTGAGTGTGACTCTCCTACTCCATTTTTACCTTCTCTTGAGATCGTATATACCACTATGCACAAGTCATCGCCATATATCATTTCTTCTTCTCCTACTCTTACATCTCCTATTGTTATATCATCTACATCCTCTCTTATAGATGTGTCTTCATCAGTCACCTCATCTATTAAGGGTATTTCTGATGCTAGTCCTACTGCTTCACCAAATTTTTGTCGATAATGAAATAGATAAAGGTAAATAGGCCAAGGAGGATTACCTGTGGTCATGTGGTTGAAGGTTCAGTACGCACATTTCTGATTTCTGATCCAAACTGGATTGTGTGAGCTTCCTTTTGGCTAGGAGGAACTACCTGTAATGCAAACCAAGAACACAATATATTAGTTCATAGAAAATTTTAGTGGATTGCCTAGCATGAGCTAGATCAAGGAAGTGTGATACTTCCTCAATAGTTTTCAATCCACTGATATATAACTCAATATAATATAATTGAACATGCAAATAAAATAATCTAATGTTAGTGTATCAGATTTACATATCTCAGATTACTATCAATGTAAATCCAATAAAATGCTTGATAATTAAATTGGTGAAGGTCCCTGGTCAAGGTAACAAGTTGGGTAGGTGGTCTGAGGGTCATAGAACAAGATCTGGTTAAGATCTAGTGTAGTTTGGGTTGATTTTTTGATGATTTGGAAGCTTGCTAGTTTAATGGAGTTTACCATCTATAAAGACCTGACATCGGTTAGGATTTGACCGACGACGGTTCAAGAGGACCGATATCGGTTACTGTGGATAAGAGGATAATGTCAAAATTAGGTGTCTAGGATCTCTTTGTGTCTGTACAAAGAGTTGGGAACGTCTCTGGTGAGGTTGTACGTGGGGTATAAGATTTGGGTGAGGTTTGTTAAGATTTGCAGGCTATTAGGAGAGGTTTAGTGAAAGTTGACAAGAGACACATAGTAACCGATGATGGTCTAGTGACCGGGAGCCGGTGAAGAGGACAAATTGATGACGGTTAATGTAATCGGCTTCGGTAGGGGAAAAATGATAGTAATTAAATAAACCTAATTTTTGGACTTCTCTGTGATTGCAAAGAGAATGGAGGGAGGATTTTTGGGTTTCGTATTAAATTCATGAAGACTCATGGATGCCTACAGATCAAGTATAGAGAGCCAGAAGGATGTGGGTGGTAGGTTGGGTGGATTGGATAAATTGTAGGAATCGGAGGAATGTAGGGAAGAAATAAGATCTAGTCAACAAAAGATAAAGAACCTATTAATTTAAGTATTGAATGATGGAAATCAAATACACTTACTTTTATTAGCAAGCTTGGTTGGCGAAGGATTCCATTAGCTTGATCCGTGAAGAACTTTCTGGTTAGTGTTGCATGGAAATAATTCCTGGAGTGATCTCGTGAATGCTAATGCCTCTAGAAGAGTATCAGGTGCTTTCTTAAGCCTGTGATGGAGTGTATTCCATCATTTTGATGCCGAGAAGTCTTTATTTTGTGCTTGAATGCAAGAGATCTCTGAAAAACATAAAAATTACCAACCTTAGTTAAAGGTTCCTAAACTATATATAAGATAACCGATGATGGTCAAGGTGACCTACATGTCTGTTGAGGGTTCACCGACGTTGGTTAAGGCAAGAAATCCTAGGTTTTCCAAAAATAGGAAAATCCTTACTATTTTTGGCGTGCTTTGATTGTTAGTCTGGGTCTAAAGTGAGGGTTAGCATTTAGATAAGCATGAGTATTTTTGGAGAAGGAATAGGGACTTTAATTTTAGGGTTAGACTAAGTCCTAGTTGGTTAAGATAAGTGGAGACTTGGTCATAGTTAATTAATAGACTAAGAATAAGTCCATGATGAGGTGTCTAGGTATGTGGCTAAGTGAGCTGTAAATTAATTTAATTAAAGTAATTAAATTAATTAATAGTGTGACGATGAACATTAATTATATTAGAAGTAATTAAATTAATATGAATGCGGGGGTAAGGGGTCATGGTTAGGTGAATACGTTACGTTAATTAATTAAAGGGGGCAAAGGGGAGTATGACACAATTTTGATGTCTACATTTTCCCCTTTTTGTCGCGTAGCTTGTATTTGTAAGCGATACTGACAATAACAGGAAGTGGTTGCCCCAAATATAGGATAGAGTGGTGTTTCCCCAAGTAGGGATGAAGGTGAGGTTTCCCCAAGTGTGGGTGGAGGTGATCCCCCTCAAACAAGGATCTAATGAGGTGTTAGATGGAGTCGTTGAGTGGTTTGATAAATGGGTAAGTGATGAAAGTGAGGGTAGGTGGGTTTTAGGTAAGGGTATGGTCACTGTGGGTAATGGGTAAGGGTATATTGGTAATAGGAAAGGGTCATATTGGGTAATGGTTAATGGAAATAAAAAACGCATGCACACATATAGATTGTGATACGGTACTAGGTGGAAGATCTTGCAAACTCTACGTTGTCCAAGGTCGATGGGTTATCCAAATGAGGTTGAAGTGATTCAAGTATCTAGGGTATATGATATGGTTCAGAAACACAACCTAGGTTAGGTGCAGGAACGGTTAGGTATGATCTGGTATACCAAATGTTTGGTCAGGATAAAGAAAACGACAACAGGAAAGGTAAGGTCATTAGGCTAAAAAACATGGGTAACATCATCGCATGGTATAATGAATACACAAATTCATATTGACATGAGGGCGATGTATTTCAGGTTAGGGTATGTTGGGTTGGGCACAAGTAAGGCCAAGGTATAGGTAAAGAACAAGTAATTAAATGCAGTTAAGGAAATTTACAGGTAGTGTAGGCTTGTGGGTAGGGTGTAAATAGGTGTTGGTAAAGGTCAAAAGTGGTTGGAACAATATTGTTTCTAGGAAAAATGGGCATAGGGTAGGTCAAAGGGTACTGGAGGGTGACCGATGCCGGTTATGTTATAACCGACATCAGCTAGCTAGGGAAATGACATGATCGACGTCGGTCATGTCTATTTGGTTCTAAAAAAGTAAAATCTGTGTTTTACAGATTCATTTTGTCTTTTCTCCATTTTAAAAAATGAAAGAGGAGAAAGTGAGGTCTTGAAAATGATAATACGAGGCATTGAGTTGAGTTGGGGAGCCACGTAACGGGTGATTGGTGTTCGATCAGCATGTCCACTAGATTGATTCGATTGAATCAATTCCTTTGGAGGTGAGGAGTTGATTTGTTCATGGAAAAGGCAAGAGAGGAAGTGGGTGGACCACCGGTCACAGTGGCAAGACATGCCACCTTAGAGATGGTGCCGAGATGAGGTAGGAGGCATTCCAAACCCGTCATTTGATTGAAAATGATAGTGTTGAAATTGTTTCAATTTAAAAATTTGGGTGGGAGTTTTAATTTTGAATTTGTGGGTAAAATTAAAGGAAATGAGGGGTGGGAAGGTCCAATGTAGGTTAAATAGGTTTTGGGAATGAATCTAGGATAGGTTTGGGTGGATGGGAGTAGGGTATTAGGTTGTTTTGTGAATTTTTAAGAATGGGGGGATGGGTTTTCAATTTTGGGTGCCGAAAGAGACTGACGTCGGTCTATGTTTTTCTGACGTTGGTTCGTCTTTGGCCGACATCAATCAGGTATTCAGTGACTGACACAAGTTAAATGGAACCGACGATGGTCAAGAAAAACTTGTGATGGTCAAGGCGACTGATGATGGTTAAGGTGGAGGGTAACTAGGGGTAAGAAAGGCTAGGTAGGAAAGGAAAATAGGTGAAGAAGGAGTAGGTGAAGATGAATGTAGGTAGAAGAGGGTAAAAATATGATTTTGGTGATATGGGCTAGGTAAGTAGGTTAAATGAACCGAGAAAATGGGTAATAATGATAAGGGTTAGTAGGCTTGTAGGTGAATTAAGTAAAAGTGAGGTAGGCAGGATTGATGTGGTTGGGTATGGTTTATTGGGTAATATGTGATTTGAGGTATTCAATTCTTGACATGGTTGTGTTTAGTGGATGTAGGCTAGAGATCAACTTAGGATGTGGGACAAAGTACCCCATTTATTGGTAGGGATGTGGCTCAACGTGACTACAGAGGAGTGGGTGCATATGACTAAGGTTGGAATTATCAGGGGTCTGACGCTATAGGAAGATAGTTCGAGATCATAGTATGATGGTCGCTCTCATCGACAGATGGGATTCCATGACCAATACCTTCCACTTACCGATGGGTGAGATGACCATCACCCTAGAGGACATGTATAGAATCCTACCACTTCCTATTATTACGGAGCCAATATATTCTATTTCTTCTAAGGCATTAATGGAGCCGATATTTGAATTTTTTTGGGAGGCGATGGGTGATTTAATGTATCACAATACGATCCTGAGCTATGGAGATATGTACGCAACCTACCCACAAGAGACGAGGTTGTCTATACTGATGATGGAGGTGGTAGGTTTTTTTTTAACTGCCATATTTTGAGGGTGAGAGATATTCCACGAGCACTGATGGGAGTGCTTCAGGATATGATAGAGGAGAAGGTATGATTTTCTTGGGCACCGAATTTCTTAGTTCATTTATATAGGGAGCTATGGGCTTATGGGAGATTGTGGCGATTCGAGATGTGTTGCACTTTTTTACTACACTGCTGGCCATACAAGCACATAATATGTGTGCGCCTAGTTGGTTTGCCATGACATGATTGGTTCAGAGGTGTCTTTCTTCGAGTTAGATACAGATGTTGGGTACCAGATGGTGAGAAGTTGAGGGTAGGTTGGGACCACATATGATGTTTCATACTACAGGCAGTTGCTGGAGGGGATTTTAGAAGTTGATATTGTGTGGATGTCCATATATTGGTTATCCCTCATACAAGGCGAATGGTAGAGTAGTTAGAGTATTTAGAGGAGCTCCAATTGTTGAGGTGGATATAGGGGCGTCGTGCCGGTGAGCATGAGATGATATATGTAGACATAGTTAGAGAGAAGTTTGGGCTGCCACAGGATGTACCCCCACCTTTTCCACTCTACCACTGAGATGAGGTGGACATGACCCATGTCTCCACCACGTCTGAGTGTGCCAACAAGGTAGGAGGATCCGTTAGTAGATGGACAGATTAATGGTGTAGGAGACACAGATGGATATAGGAAATGGTGGGAGGCACAATTGTGGGCAGCACCACCGAGGCCAGTGTAACTAGATCTTGCTACGGTCATAGTGCAAAGAGATGCATTATAGGGGAGGGTGGCCACCCTAGATGCATGTTTCACAGATTTACAGGGTCAATTGACATAGGGGCAAATGCAGTAGGTGGACACCTTGGAGGCTCAGGTGATGGCCTTACAGGCCTAGTTGGCACAAGGACAGGCACCTGCACAAGGTGGAGATGGGAATGGAGGAAAGATGGCCATTTTATAGGCATAGGTGATAGGTTTGCTGGGCCATCTAGCCACCGCACAGAAAAAATTATGGCCTTATAAGCCCAGGTTGCATCACAGAGATAAGTACCACCACAAGCCCAAGGATAGGGTCCCATATTACAGTAACCTACATAGGCAGGAGGAAAGGGGCCACAACCATTATTAGCAGGATAAAGCTCACATATTGTTGTGAGACTCATGGCACCACTTCAGACAGTGTCGATGGCAAGGTTCAGGGATGCCTTGAATGATATTCGTTACTATCAGGATCACCTGACAACTTCTGGGATAGATGTTCCCTCATATGCCGAGTAAAGATCCCAATAGGAAGCTAGTAAGCGGATGAGTTCCATGACTCATAGTTCAGGGAGTATAAGGGGGCATATAGCCCATGGAGAGGGTCATGGCAAGGTTACGAGTTCGTAGAGGCCAGACCCGATTAAGGGCCAGGAGGTGACCAGACTAAGACTCATGGAGGGTGTAGATATGTTGGCAGGATGACAAATAGGTTGGGAGGAGGAGATAGGTGATACTAGCCCGGAGGATATACGGTGGGATGATGATTAGTCACTTGATATGATTAGTGTTTTGATTTTTTATATTTATACCATTCTGCGTGATGAAGATAGTGAGGTTGTATTATGAGAGTTTTGTGATTTTAAGTTTAGTACTGACCTGCATGCCAAAAATAGTGAGGTCATATGTGAGCAATTTTGAGATACTTGTATTTATTTGTATCTTTGTATATATGTATTGATACATAGACTCTCCCATTTATATATTTTACGATGTTTATTGGATGAATAGTGTACTTTGTTTTAATTTCTGTTATTATTGTGTATTGATGGAAACTAGGTGAGTTAGGCATGATTGCATTGAGCTCATGTAGACATGATTGAGTTTAGGTCAGTTAGGCATGGTGGAGTTTAGGTCAGTTATG
This sequence comes from Taxus chinensis, assembly GCA_019776745.2. Classification (NCBI taxonomy): domain Eukaryota; kingdom Viridiplantae; phylum Streptophyta; class Pinopsida; order Cupressales; family Taxaceae; genus Taxus; species Taxus chinensis. The sequence continues at coordinate 860,260,828 of CM034147.1, forward strand.
CATGGTTGAGGTTTACATTTTTTTAGGCATGGTTGAGTCAGGTATCAGCATGGTGGATTCTAGGTGAGTTAGGCATGATTTGGTCATGTTTTTGGGTTTAATTTAATTTCCAAGTAATTGGTAGTATGGAAAATAAATAATGATGTATATTTATGTTATGGCGTAAATTTCCAATTGTTTGATATAATGGAAATGTGGAATGTATGATATGTTGATGTAATCAAATGGTAGCTATGTATGTTTATATGTTTGTTTAATTTCTAAGGGTTGTGTAAAATGGAAACTAAGGTAGAATGTCAATATTAAAAAAAGGGGGTGAAATCGGTTAGGGTAAAGAGTACCCGAGCTAACCTCCAAGGGCCCCATGCCCCCAGAGTGATGCCTACTTATCCCTAATGAAAAGGGGCCTCAGGCCGATATAGTTCTCCCATAAACTAGGGAAGAATATGATAAGGTAGAGGAACGGCTTGGTAGATTTTGGGCCTGATTTAGTTTAGGTCAATTAGGCATGGTTGAGTTTAGGTCATTTAAACATGTGTGATTCCAGGCCATTTAGACATGGGTGATTCTAGGTCATAGGCATGTTTTCGTTGAGGTGGAATGGGCATGGGTGTTTTTTAGGTGAAAGAAGAATTTTTAAAATATAGGTGTTGATAGTCTGGTCTTGTATAGGAGGATCAACACGTGAATAAATAGGTAAATGGTATAAAGAGACGAAAGTGCCCCCTAATTTATAAGAACCTTGACAAGTCTGGGATACCAAATATTGGCTTATGAATGTAGGGCCCTAAGGCATTGCAAAATTGACTATTCTAATGGTGAAGAAAGTCACATGATATCAAACTGTCACATTTGCATAAAGTCTCTTGAGTAGGTGGAAGGTTAGAAACACAAGATGGTGAGGTGAAAGAGTTTGGTTTAGCGTGACCTAGTGTGAGACAACATGCCTAAATGGCAAGAGACCCAAGTTCAAAATAGTAAATTCCATGATGAAAAATTTTTGTTTTTGTTTTTCTTTTTGCTTTATTTTCATAGACTAATCGATGCGGGAAGTATATGTGGGATGAGTAGAATATCTCCTTGAAGTCTTTTCAAAGTTGATCGATGCGGGAAGCTTCAGAATAGTTTTTTTTGCAAGAATAGTCTTCTTTCTGTGATAGACTATGTATAGTTTGGTTAGATTTGTATAGTTATCCTTCAAGAGAGCAGTCTATTTATAGCAAAAAGATAAAAAGATTAGATTTCCTTTTGAGGGAGTCATATTTTTGCTTGAAGTTTGAATCAAGGAGTTTGGAATTTGAAAGTCCCATATATTTATTTTTCAATTATTTGTTTTTTTTGGACTTTTACGTCATGGACAAGTCTATAGAGAAGGATATGCTCTTTTAATGAGGACAAAACTAGAGTACATAGGGGTTAGTTATGAAATATGGGTTTTTAAGTGATGAAAACCCATGGGATTCCATCTTGGAATAGATGAAAAGTATCCATGAGAATCATATCATGAGTAGAGCCGTCGTACTCATATTTAAGATAAGGCTAAAAAGTGACAGTTAATCACTTGATTCTTGTTTAGGAATTGATCCTTAAAATAGGTAAATGGAAGGTGAATGGTGCTCAAGGGATGAGAATTGAAATAGACAGAAGGTGATATAGGACTTGATTAAAAAATAGAATGGTCGAAGATGTAAGGCATTAAGGGGATCGAGTTTAGGTTTACCTTTGAGTGAAGACAAACGATAAGCAACTGATCCATAGGTATGAGTAACAATATAGGGTCCAATCCAATTTGGATCAAATTTTCCCCGTTTACTTTTATCCTCTTTTGTTACATGTTGATTTTCCTTCAAGATGATTTTTTTGACCAGGAAGGTTCATTCATGGACACATTTATAGTAGGTACGTTTGATACATTTTTGGTAGAATTAGAGGTGATCAAGAGAATTGAGATGATGTTCGTCTAATAACTCGAGTTGTGCCAAACGGTTCTAGTGAAATTCATCATTGTTGAGCATCTCTTTGAGTGAGATACAAAGAGATGGAATTTTGGGTACTTTCGTAGGATTTGCTAATATTGAAGTGGCATAGAGTTTTATAGATTAAAGTTTAACGAGTGCCACTTATCGACCCCATTTTAACAATACATACCCAATCCTACATTTTAATTAGTATTCATGGATATTTAATTAGTTACGTGATTGACTTCGCATAGGCGTGATATTTGGGTCTTTTTTACAGGAAAAATGGAGATTCATCCCAAGAATATCAGCGGCCACATATACAAGAAGTAAGCACTTTCCTTATTTTGCCTTAAATCTTATCGAATTTTAGACCTGGAATATGAGTTTTTCATCAATGCAACAACAAAATTTTAATGCTTAATCACAGTCATGATTTCGAGTGATTAATATTTCATGACAAACATATGTACCCAATAAATTTTTCATGCAGAAATCTCATGTGAAATTTATTTGGGTTGTATTGTTTTTTATC